>SJYT01024895.1:7983-32673 GCA_006410635.1 Cephalophus harveyi | reverse complement strand
GCCGAAGAATTGATGCTTTTGAACTGTGGTGTTGGAGAAGACTCTTGAGAGTCCCTTGGACTGCAAGGAGATCCAACCAGTCCATTCTGAAGGAGATCAGCCCTGGGATTTCTTTGGAAGGAATGATGCTGAAGCTGAAACTCCAGTACTTTGGCCACCTCATGCGCAGAGTTGACTCATTGGAAAAGACTCTGATGCTGGGAGGGATTGGGGGCAGGAGGAGAAGGGGACGACCAAGGATGAGATGGCTGGATGGCATCACTGACTCGATGGATGTGAGTCTGAGTGAACTCCGAGAGATGGTGATGAACAGGGAGGCCTGGTGTGCTGCGATTCATGGGGTCACAAAGAGTCGGACACGACTGAGTGACTGAACTGAACTGAAGTGAAAGATGAAAGCATAAAAAACTTTAAAATTGGTATTCTATTTCCCCTTTCAGCTATAAGGAACTAGTTTTGTTGGATCAATCATTATTCTAAGAACAAATTAGAAATTAAATTCTCTCTATATATATCTATATAGAGAGATAGACACACACATATTAGTATCTCTGTAACCTCTGAAATCTTGGGTGAAAGGAAAGGGTTCATGAAGTCTAAAATGAATCTTTCAAACAGTTCAATGTCATATGTTTGTACAGATGATTTACTTTTCATCTAACTTCTTGTCAGAATCAGAGGTACATGCTTTCTTGATTAGTAATGCACAAATCAGATACTAGGTTTTATGATAATTACTGCATAAAATAAGTAATGTTCAATAATAAATGTCCATGCATACAAAGAGAAAAACAAGAGAAGAAACCCATAGGCAATTCAGACCATGCTATTACTAGAGGCAAAATTTTAATAATTGTGATTGATATGTTAAGAATTAGCTTTGCTGAAAACTGGAAACTGCTGATTCCTAGAATATCAATGTTCACTCTTGCCATCTCCTGTTTGATCACTTCCAATTTGCCTTGATTCATGGACCTAACATTCCAGATCTATGCAATATTGCTCTTTACAGCATCAGACCTTGCTTCTAACACCAGTCACATCCACAACTGGGTGTGGTTTTTGCTTTAACTCTATCCCTTCATTCTTTCTGGAGTTATTTCTCCATTGATCTCCGGTAGCATATTGGGCACCGACCAATCTGGGGAGTTCATCTTTCAGTGTTCAATCTAGATGTGTATAAGAGACAGCAGTCATGTCCAACTCTTTGCGACCCCATGAATTGTGGCATGCCAGGCCTCCCTGTCCATCACCAACTCCTGGAGTCCACCCAAACCCATGTCCATTGTGTTGGTGATGCCATCCAGCCATCTCATCCTCTGTCGTCCCCTTCTCTTACTGCCCCCATTTTCCCAGCATCTGGATCTTTTCAAATGAGTCAGCTCTTTTCATCAGGTGGTCAAAGTATTGTAGTTTCAGCTTCACATCAGTCCTTCCAATGAACACCCAGGACTGATCTCCTTTAGGATGGAATGTTTGGATCTCCTTGCAATCCAAGGGACTCTCAAGAGTCTTTGCCAACACCACAGTTCAAAAGCATCAATTCTTCGACGCTCACTTTCTTTATAGTCCAACTCTCACATCCATACATGACCACTGGAAAAACCATAGGCTTGACTAGACAAAACTTTGTTGGCAATGTAATGTCTCTGCTTTTTAATATGCTGTCTAGATGGGAAATAGCTTTCCTTCCAAGGAGCAAGCGTCTTTTAATGTCATGGCTGCAGTCACCATCTGCAGTGATTTTAGAGCCCTGAAAAATAAAGTCAGCTACTGTGTCCACTGTTTCTCCATCTATTTGATATGAAGTGAGTTTTCTGAATGTTGAGCTTAGTTTTCTGAATGTTGAGCTTTCAGCCAACGTTTTCACTCTACTCTTTCACTTTCATCAAGAGGCTCTTTTGTTCTTCTTCACTATCTGCCATAAGAGTGGTGTCATCTGCATATCTGAGGTTATTGATATTTCTCCCGGCAATCTTGATTCCAGCTTGTGTTTCTTCCAGTCCAGCATTTCTCATGATGTACTCTGCATATAAGTTAAATAAGCAGGGTGTCAATATACAGTCTTTACATACTCCTTTTCCTATTTAGAACCAGTCTGTTGTTCCATGTCCAATTCTTACCGTTGCTTCCTGACCTGTAAGCAGGTTTCTCAAGAAGCAGGTCAGGTGGTCTGATATTCCTGTCTCTTTCAGAATTTTCCACAGTTTATTGTGATTCACACAGTCAAAGGCTTTGGCATAGTCAATAAAGCAGAAATAAATGTTTCTCTGGAACTCTCTTGCTTTTTCCATGGTCCAGCGGATGTTGGCAATTTGATCTCTGGTTCCTCTGCCTTTTCTAAAACCAGCTTGAATATCTGGAATTCCATGGTTCATGTATTGCTGAAGCCTGGCTTGGAGAATGTTGAGCATTACTTTACTAGCATGTGAGATGACTGCTATTGAGGGGTAATTTAAGCATTCTTTGACATTACCTTTCTTTGGGATTGGAATGAAAACTGACCTTTTCCTGTGCTGTGGCCACTGCTGAGTTTTCCAAATTTGCTGGCATGTTGAGTGCAGCACTTTCACAGCATCATCTTTTACAGTTTGAAATAGCTCAACTGGAATTCCATCACCTCCACTAGCTTTGTTTGTAGTGATGCTTTCTAAGGCCCACTTGACTTCACATTCCAGGATGTCTGGCTCTAGATGAGTGTGAGTGACCAGACCATTGTGATTATCTGGGTCATGAAGATCTTTTTTGTATAGTTCTTCTGTGTATTCTTGTCACCTCTTCTTAGTATCTTCTGCTTCTGTTAGGTCCATACCATTTCTGTTTTATTGAGCCCATCTTTGCATGATATGTTCCTTGGTATCTCTAATTTTCTTGAAGAGATCTCTAGTCTTTCCCATTCTATTGTTTTCTTCATTTCTGTGCATTGATGGCTGAGGAAGGCTTTCTTATCTCTCCTTGCTATTCTTTGGAACTCTGCGTTCAAATGGGTATATCTTTCCTTTTCTCCTTTGCTTTTTGCTTCTCTTCTTTTTATAGCTATTTGTAAGCCTTCCTCAGATAGCCATTTTCCTTTTTTTGCATTTCTTTTTCTTGGGGATGGTCTTGATCCCTGTGTCCTATACAGTGTTACAAACCTTTGTCCATAGTTCTTCAGGCACTCTGTCTATCAGATCTAGTCCCTTAAATCTATTTCTCACTTCCACTGTATAGTCATAAGGGATTTGACTTAGGTCATACCTGAATGGTCTAGTGGTTTTCCCCACTCTCTTCAATTTAAGTCTGAATTTGGTGATAACAAGTTAATGATCTGAGCCACAGTCCACTCCCAGTCTTATTTTTGCTGACTGTATAGACCTTCTCCATTTTGACTGAAAAGAATATAATCAATCTGATTTCAGTGTTGACCATCTGGTGATGTCCATGTGTAGAGTCTTCTCTTGTGTTTTTGGAAGAGGGTGTTTGCTATGACCCATTTGTTCTCTTGAGAGAACTCTGTTAGCCTTTGCCCTGCTTCATTCTGTATTCCAAGACCAAATTTGCCTGTTACTCCAGGTATTTCTTGACTTCCTACCTTTGCATTCCAGTCCTCTATAATGAAAAGGATGTCTTTTGGGGGTGTTAGTTCTAGAAGGTCTTGTAGGTCTTCATAGAACCTGTCAACTTCAGCTTCTTCTGTGTTACTGGTGGGGATCTAGACTTGGATTACCATGATATTGAATGGTTTGCCTTGGAAACAAACAGAGATCATTCTGTCGGTTTTGAGATGCCTCCAAGTACTGCATTTCAGACTCTTTTGTTGACTATGATAGCTATTCCATTTCTTCTAAGGGATTCCTGCCCACAGTAGTAGATATAATGATCATGTGAGTTAAATTCACCCATTCAGTCTACCTTAGTTTGCTGATTCCTAGAATATCAATGTTCACTCTTGCCATCTCCTGTTTGATCACTTCCAATTTGCCTTGATTCATGGACCTAACATTCCAGATCTATGCAATATTGCTCTTTACAGCATCAGACCTTGCTTCTAACACCAGTCACATCCACAACTGGGTGTGGTTTTTGCTTTAACTCTATCCCTTCATTCTTTCTGGAGTTATTTCTCCATTGATCTCCAGTAGCATATTGGGCACCGACCAATCTGGGGAGTTCATCTTTCAGTGTTCAATTTTTGCCTTTTCATACTGTTCATGGGGTACTCAAGGCAAGAATACTGAAGTGGTTTGCCATTCCCTTCTCCAGTGGACCACATTCTGTCAGACCTCTCCACCATGACCTGCCTGTCTTGGGTGGCCCCACATGGCATGGCTCAGTTTCATTGAGTTAGAGAAGGCTGCCATCCATGTGATCAGATTGGCTAGTTGTCTGTGACTGTGGTTTCAGTCTATCTGCCCTCTGATGCCCTCTCTCAGCACCTACCATCTTACTTGTGTTTCTCTNCCTGCATTCCAGGCAGATTCTTGACTGTCTGAGGCAAGATGTGTATAAGAGACAGGTTTCATTGAGTTAGAGAAGGCTGCCATCCATGTGATCAGATTGGCTAGTTGTCTGTGACTGTGGTTTCAGTCTATCTGCCCTCTGATGCCCTCTCTCAGCACCTACCATCTTACTTGTGTTTCTCTTACCTTGAACGTGGGGCATATCTTCACGGCCACTCATTACCTTGGTCGTGGGATAGCTCCTCTTGGCCTGTCACCCCTGCCCTCGGGTATAGTGTAGCTCCTCTTATCCACACTCGTGCGCCATCACAGCCATTGTGCTTATGCACCATTGCACCCTACATATGGATACTGTATAAAATAAAATATGAGAGCTAAAATTTAAAAGCAAATGAATGGGTTTAATCTGTATGCAGGTCAGGAAGCAACAGTTAGGACTGGACATGGAAAAACACACTGGTTCCAAATAGGAAAAGGAGTACGTCAAGGCTGTATGTTGTCTCCCTGCTTATTTAACTTCTATGCAGAGTACATTATGAGAAACACTGGACTGGAAGAAACACAAGCTGGAATCAAGATTGCCGGAAATATCAATAACCTCAAATATGCAGATGACACCACCCTTATGGCAGAAAGTGAAGAGGAACTAAAAAGCCTCTTGATGAAAGTGAAAGAGGAGAGTGAATAAGTTGGCTTAAAGCTCAACATTCAGAAAACGAAGATCGTGGCATCCGGTCCCATCATTTCATGGTAAATAGATGGGGACAGAGTGGAAACAGTGTCAGACTTTATTTTTTGGGGCTCCAAAATCACTGCAGATGGTGACTGCAGCCATGAAATTAAAAGACGCTTACTCCTTGGAAGAAAAGTTATGACCAACCTAGATAGCATTAAAAAATATACAAAACACACATTTGCCAGGCATTGAACAATGAACAACAGAAGACAGTGAATCTTGAAGGAAGAAAATGAATAAAATGAAGCTTCTGTTGGCCAAGCTTGTGGCCTAGCTAGACTTTCCAGGGTGCAGTGTGGGAGGGCACCTGGACAGAGATTAGCAATGTTCTTGAGTTGAGCAGTAGAGTTCATCCATTGTTTATTTATTATATTTGACTGTTTCAGGTCTCGGTTGCCGCTTGTGGGATCTTCATTCCATCAGGCGGGATCTTTTGTTGGGGTACCAGGGACTCTTTAGTTGGGGTGCGTGGGCTCTGAAACACAAGACCTTCACTAGTTGCAGTGCACAGGCTTAGTTGCTCTGAGGCATGTGAGATCTTGTTTCCCTGACCAGGAGTGGCACTCTCATTCCTTCCATTTCAAGAATTCTTAACCGCTAAACCACTAGGGAAGTCCCAAGAGCTCCTAATTTGAAGCAGACAAGAAAGGTAGAACTTGTGAGGCAAAGTGCTGGAGAAATACTGTGCATCATCTTAAGAAATCAAAATCACAGTTATATATCTTTCCCTCAGAAAACCAAAACACACATACATACACACAAACAAAGCAAGAGTACTATGGCAGGACCAGATGGCTATGCTGGCAAATTGAATCAAAAATCTAAAAAGGAAATAATACCAAATCTATGTAAATTTTTTCAGAAAACAGAAAATGAAGAGATACTTCTCAATTCATTCTTATCAACATGCATTACCCTGTGGTACAGTCAAGGAACACTAGCAGAAGAGAAAACCACAGATTCATGAAGAAAGCTATACAGATTTTCATCAAAATGGACCAAATGGAATCTAAATATATAAAAAAGTATAGTTTATTGTGACTAGATGAGATTTATCTGAAAATTCAAGATTATCTTAAAATGTTAAAATTTATTTTTTTAAGATGAACCTCAGTTGCTGAAAAAAAATAGTTTTTTATATTGAATATGAGTTTTAGTTGCTCAGTTGTGTCTGACTCTTTGTGACCCCATGGACTGTAGCCTGCCAGGCTCCTCTGTCCATGGAATTATCCAGATAAGAGTACTGGAGTGTGTTGCCATCCCCTTTTCCAGGGAATACTCCCAACCCAAGGATTGAACTTGCGTCCCCTGCATTCCAGGCAGATTCTTGACTGTCTGAGGCAGTATCATTAGGTATATTAGACATGAAGTTGTCATCTTATTCACTGCCCCTTTTAATGTCATTGTTCTTGGTTGTTCAGTTGCCTAGTCATGTCTGACTCTTTGTGATCCCATGGACTGTAGCATGCCAAGCCTTCCTGTCCCTCACCTACTCCATAAGTATTCCCAAATCATGCCCATTGTATTAGTGATGCCATCCACCATCTCATCTTCTGACAACCTCTTGTCCTTCTACCCTCAATTTTTCCCAGCATCAGTGACTTTTACAATGAGTCAGCTCTTTGCATCAGATGACCAAAATACTGGAGCTTCAGTTTCAGCATCAGTCCTTCCAATGAGTATTCAGGGTTCATTTCCTTTAAGATTGACTGGTTTGATCTCCTTGCTCTCCAAGGGACTCTCAGGAGTCTTCTCCATCACCATGGATTGAATGACAAACCGTGTGGATCACAACAAACTGTGGAAAATTCTTAAAGAGATTGGAATACCAGACCACCTGACCTGCCTCCTGAGAAATTTGTATGCATGTCAAGAAGCAACAGTTAGAACTGGACGTAGAACAACAGGCTGGTTCCAAATCGGGAAAGGGGTACATCAAGGCTGTATATTGTAACCCTGTTTAAATTATATGCAGAGTAATCATGAGACATGCTGGACAGGATGAAGGACAAGCTGGAATCAAGATTGATGGGAGAAATATAAATAACCTCAGATATACAGATGACACCACCCTTATGGCAGAAAGCGAAGAAGAACTATAAAGCCTCTTGATGAAAGTTCAAGAGGAGAGTGAAAAAGTTGGCTTAAAACTCAACATTCAGAAAACTAAGATCATGGTGTCCAGTCCCATCACTTCATGGCAAATAGATGGGGACACAGGGGAAACAGTGAGAGACTTTATTTTCTTGGGCTCCAAAATCACTGCAGATGGTGACTACAGCCATGATATTAATAGATGCTTGCTCATTGGAAGAAAAGCTGTGATCAACCTAGACAGCATATTAAAAAGGAGAGACATTACTTTGCCAACAAAGGTCCATCTAGTCAAAGCTATGGTTTTTCCAGTAGTCTTGTATGGATGTGAAAGTTGGACTATAAAGAAAGCTGAGCACCGAAGAATTGATGCTTTTGAATTGTGGTGTTGGAGAAGACTCTTGAGAGTCCTTTGGACTGCAAGGAGATCCAATCAGTCCATCCTAAAGGAAATCAGTCTTGACTATTCATTGGAAAGACTGATGCTGAAACTGAAACTCCAATACTTTGGCCACCTGATGTGAAGAACTTATTGATTGGAAAAGACCCTGATGCTGGGAAAGATTGAAGGCAAGAGGAGAAGGGGACAACAGAGGATGAGATGGTTGGATGGCAACACCAGCTCTATGGACATGAGGATTCAACTTGGATCAGACTCACAGATTCATACCATGTAAGGGTAAAAACACATGTTATTTGCTCCTAAGACCTCAGTTTCTCCCAATAAAAAAGATATAATTTGAAAATATCAGAAAAGAACTAATGATCTATTTTCAGTTATATCAACAAATCAAGGAGAAGGAAATGGCAACCCACTCCAGTGTTCTTGCCTGGAGAATCCCAGGCACAGAGGAGCCTGATGGGCTGCCATCTATGGGGTCGCACAGAGTTGGACACGACTGAAGTGACTTAGCAGCAACAAATCAAATGGAAACTTTTTTCAATTCTGTTTGCATTTAAACTTTTTTTGAAATGGCAACCCACTCCAGTGTTCTTGCCTGGAGAATCCCAGGCACGGAGGAGCCTGATGGGCTGCCATCTATGGGGTCGCACAGAGTTGGACACGACTGAAGTGACTTAGCAGCAACAAATCAAATGGAAACTTTTTTCAATTCTGTTTGCATTTAAACTTTTTTTGGGGGGTTTATATATATTTATACCTCAAAATATATTGCTGTGCTTCTATTTTTGAGCACAGCAGGTAAGCATATTTATGCAGAATTAGCATGAATGAACTAGTGTGCAGCATCTGTTCAGTGCAGCGTGGCCTTCCTCCATGGTTAAAATGTCAACAGAGCATAGCAACTTTTTTAGAAAAGGGAAAAGTGAGCTTTCATTGTTTCTAGGCAGACATAAATATCATACATAGTATGACAGACAGATTAATGGACTTAGGAAAGAGTGGAGAAAAGGAGCACTTTTATCATTTGATCAGTCTTACGTATTCCTTCCTAATTTTCTGGTTGTGTCAAAACATGCTTTTTTTTTTAAGATTTAAGAATCAATCAAGTTATTCATTGTGAGCACTGTACATTAAAGGTTGTGATGTTATCATACGACAGTCTACAGTAGAAAATGCTGAAGTGCTTATGCTCTAAGTACATGGTTCCATGTTTAAGAAACAATATGCTTTGTTAGACAGTTTTCATATGCATTTATAATATTTCATATAAATTCATACCTAGGTAATGATATGAAAATAAATATGCATATTCATGTCTAAATATATGTACATTATATACAAACATATATGTATGGATATGGATACATATACCATTCCTGATGGCTCCAATGGTAAAGAACCTGCCTGCAAGGAAGGAGACTCAGGTTTGATCCCTGGCTCAGGAGATTGCTTGGAAGAGGACAAGTAAACTCACTGCAGTATTATTGCCTGGAGAATTCCATGGACAGAAGAGCTGTCCATGGCAGGCTACATGGGGTCATGAAGAATCAGACATTAGTAAGTGACTAACACTTTGAATCTTTTCCACTTTCATGGGTACATATATAAATAAATGTATAAATGTTAAAAAATATATTCATTCAGTTCAGTTCAGTGTCTCAGTTGTGTCTGACTCTTTGCAACACCATGGAGTGCAGCACACCAGGCTTCCCTGTCCATCACCAACTCCCAGAGCTTACTCAAACTCATGTCTATCGAGTCAGTGATGCCATCCAACCTTCTCACCCTCTGTCATCCCCTTCTCCCGCCTTCAATCTTTCCTAGCATCAGGGTCTTTTCCAGTCAGTAAGTTCTTCACATCAGGTGGCCAAAGTATTGGAGTTTCAGCTTCCAGCATCAGTCCTTCCAATGAATATTCAGGACTGATTTCCTTTAGGGTGGACTGATTGGATCTCCTTGCAGTCGAATGCATATGCATACACAATTCTTATCAAACTGGAGTTTTTCACAATACAAAACTCATCATTAGGAATTTGTATTGCCATTCATAATAAATGACTATTGCTCTTTGATTTGATTTATGAGCATCAAAAGTCTTGGATATGACCCATGTTTAAATTAATTTAGCTTTTATCAAAGTCAAAATGAGCTTCATTTGACTCTTATTTTTTAACCTGTCTTCTTAAATGTACCTTGCTCAAGCCTCCATTTTCAGTTCAAGTATGAAGTCTTGTCTTTTCTGAAATAAAAATTTGTCTTCTGAAAGAATATACTTTAATAAATCACAAGGAATAGAATATGTATGCTTCTAGAAACTTAAAAACAAAATGATTAATCATTGCAACTTGGATTTAATAGCCAGGAAAATTATAATCATTTTAAATTTTTGAGAGTACTAACATGAGGGAAAGTAATCTTTACTATTGCCAAAAGAGAATTTTTGTTTTCAACAATATAAATTATTTTCTACAGAATTTATTTTGCTCTTGGTTTCTTATCAAAGCACCTTGTGATCTTCACCTGTTTGTTTCCACTGGTAATTACACCTTATTTACATTTTGTGAACATTTGTTCAATGTAGGATAAGAAATACACCAATCCTTTTATATTTGAACATGATTGAAAGCCTGAAAATTACACATTTTAAGCTATGACTTGGGCTGTAAGCTTGTTATGAAATCTTAAAGTGACTAAAATCATGCTTCTTAAATTTATCAGGGAGAGAAAAATAATTTTATCATAAGTTATTAGTAGATAAATCAGAGGTTTGTGGGTTAAACACAGACAACAATGTTTTTAAAGTTAGGATTAATTGGGAGGTAATTGCAGTTCAGGTTACTTAAACTTTAGCATATTTTATAATGTTTTGAAATAGTAGCCAAACATGAAGTGCTTTTTTTGTGATTTATCTAACTGGAGATAATGAGGAATCAACTTTAGTGTGAGTCATCAGCACTAATATCATTTTATTATCATTATCCCCATTTCTGTCACATAATAATGTTATATTAGGGACTAGTATATATCAACATAGCTTTGTATTTATGGATTTTTCAGAAAGTAAAAGAAGAAAGTAATCTTCAAAGGAAGAAAAGTGTTTGTGGAGGTGACATACTGAAAAAAGTGTTACTATTAAAATAATTTAGTAGTGAATTATTTCTTCCTTCTTGTATTTTTTCCTTCTTTCTTTTTTTAAAATCCTTCTTCCTTCATTATTTCTTAAAATTTTTATCCTGATACTTTGGCCACATATGAAACATATGGCCTCTATTACTTTATATTTTCTCCTTTCCTTACAAGTCAATCTATGTTTTCTCCTCTTTCTATTTTCAATAGAAAGTAAGATAGTGTTAAAAGTTACTGGTCATAGGATAAATATTATCATTCAGCAAACTTAGAGGAAAAAGTTATACTTTTGCTATATAGAATTAGCTATATTACCTTTAATTTCTCCCTCAAAAACAATATGCCAGTATATTTCCTTCCCCACTCAGAAATAGCATCTGTTCAAAACTTATGTAAAACAGGAAGCTGCACCTGAGAGTTGGGTCTTAAAAGAGTTTTGAGAATCACACAAAGGCAAGAGCTTAGCAGAACAGAGAAATGACTTAAAGAAGAGCAGAGGGAGATGAATCTTCTGCCAGAATAAGAAAAACACATGAAATGCAACTTCTGATTTTGATTCTGAAACTCAAATGTGTCTTCCCTGGCACAGAACCAAAGAGGAATGAAGCAAGCAGCACTTTCTGTTTGGCACGAGTCTCAAAATGTGCCTCCAAAAAAACAGATTTTTGGCACAGTGAGACCCCAAACATCCAAATGAATGGCTGACTTTTTCTTTTTTTCCATGAACTGAGTGATGCCATCCCAGCCTCTATGTATGTGAAGCAGCCTATTCATGTGCATCATGTTTCAATCCCCAGGATTATCACTCCTCTATCTTTTTTGATTATACAGACCAATAGTTTTCAATATTTGTTAGTGTGTGTGTGTGTCCAGTGTCTTGGCCTGAGAAATCACATGATGAAATATGTAACATCTTATGTTGTCAAACTGGAAAATCATGTCAGAGAATGACGAGAGACCTACCAACAGAACATACTTTGAAGGAGTTTCTGTTAGACAACTGTGAAACCATTTGAACATAAAAACTGATTAGAAACCTTTTTAACTTTCTGATTAAAATGAAAATCTATAAGGGAGGAATAAAAGTAAAACTTTTCTTACAATGGAATGTCCTTTAACATAGAAAGATTGACAGATTTAGAAAATCACCACTTGAAAACCATAAAGGTATCATTTATTCAGACAAAACTAATCAATGCATGTTAAAATTATTTGATAAGATATTTATTACAGAAAGGACAATTTTATAGTCATAAAACCAAGGCAAATACCAACTCATGTGACCAAAGTTAAGACCATCAGTAATGGAATAAATTTATACTGTGACATCCAGACATGAAATACTAAGATTAATCAATATGACTCATGAACAAGAGGGAATATTAGATAAATCTAAATTGAGATACATTCACAAAATAATCACTGTGAGGTCTTAAAAACATTGCAAGGTCATGAAAGGCAAAGGAAGAGGGACAATTTTCTCCAAATTAAAAAGAATTAAAAATTCATGACTTCTAAACATCATACATAATCTTGGCCAGACACTTTTTCTTTGCTTTGAAATACATTATTAAATTTTTATAAATTTAAATAATAAATATACTTTCCTCAGCTCTTGACCTCCTTACCTCTAGTCTTGATGTAGACATGAGTTACTCAAGTGAAGCAGAAAATATATCATCCATCTATTCAAACTATCAGTGACAATTTATTAAGGTAAAATTCAAACTTCTTATTACAATCATGGTGACTTATTATTCCAAACTGGGACACTTTTGAGAGTGAATACACATTTTTATATTCACCCCTAAATAATAGGGATGCTGCTGCTGCTGCTAAGTTGCTTCAGTCGTGTCCGACTCTGTGCAACCCCATAGACGGCAGCCCACCAGGCTCCTCCATCCATGGGATTTTCCAGGCAAGAGTACAGGAGTGGGATGCCATTGCCTTCTCCAAATATCAGGCATAAAATTGGGTTTATGGTCACCTTAATTACAAAATCTCATGTAGCCCCCATTAATTTTCTGGTCTTCTCCTATTGTGTCCCCTTAACCACACTGTTGCAGTTACTTTGGCCTTTATGCTCCTATGAGCAAGCTAAAAAGTCCTTCACCACAGAGTCTTTGCCAGCATTGCTTAGCCCTGCCTGGAAGGCTCTTGGAACAGATTTCCTCACAGTGAACTCTTTTATTTCCTTGAAGTCTGTACAGCAAAGTCACTTTCTCAGTGATGCCTTCTCTGGCTGTCTTATGTAAAATTTCAATATTCCATCTCTAAAATTTCATATCTCTCTTTCTGCCTTATTTTAGGCATTTACTTATAATTTATCAATATAAAATAGAATATGTACTTTAATGATTTATCTTGATTGCTACCTGAATTCCATATGAGATTATAGGTTTAAAAAGGGCAAGTATTTTTGTTTGTTGGATACAGTATATACCCATATCTCTTACAATAATGCCTAGCACTTGATAGGCAATCGGTAAATATTGATGTGTTAAGACTGTGTTTTATCATTGCAATGAAAGAACTTAAGACTGTGTTTTATCATTGCAATGAAAAATACTAAATTTACTGAATGTTTAAGAAAAATAAAGTCATGAATTATATGAAGAGTCAACTTGGATCTTTACTACAATACATATGTTTATTCATGGCAATAAAAAGAAACTGAGCATTTGTTATATTAAAATGATAACATATATCAGAGTCATAATAAAAAAAAATAAATAGTGATTTCTGAGCAACATACAGTTATTCTTCATCCTCAGATTGGGTTGAATGGATGTTATTTTATTGTTTTGCTTGCATCTCACTGATTAATTGATAGGTAGAATATTATTAAAATTGTGTCTAAGTCCTTTTTATTTGGTTTTTAGTAGTGTATTTATTTTCTATAAAATCATAAGCTTATTCATTGTGGTTTCTATTAAATACAACATTTTATACTATTCTACCATAAAGAATATGCAATAGCATCTTATAAAGTTTAGGGACTAGAAACATGTTTAAAGGATTCAAACGTAAGCTTACTTTCCTAAATGTGGATTTGAAGTCAGCAACCTGGGTTTAAATTCCAGAACTGTACTGTATTCCTGTATGATTATTAGACCATTGCATAAAATCTTCAAGCTTCAAGACATCTTTCCATGATTATTATAAAATGGAATGAAATAATGAATTCTAAGCACTTAGTGTTACATTGTTTTTTATTAACTATATAGTGTTTTCTCTTTTTAAGGTACTCTCCTATTATTAGGTTTTATTTTTATTGGTTATCATCTTTGTTGAATAATTTCCATATGCACACATATTTGCAATGATGGAGTTATTTAATTTTATATCATGTGTTTTGCTTAATAGCATATCATCAATAAGCTTAATGCAACAACATAATATGCATAATTTTAATTTAATGAAATGCGTATTATTCCATCTAGTGATGGTATCATAACTTATTCAAATATTAGACTAGTATTAGGCAGTTAATTAAAGTGCTTTTCAAGTTACAAATCAGATCGGGTGTAGTGAGAGGCATAATCATAAACTCATGATAGGTGTACAAATATGATCATAAAGCCTTTTAGGAAAGCAAGTTTGGAATCATACCCAAACTTTAAACATATTCATTCTCATTGACTCAGCAATTCCATTTCTGGGACTCTGTCCTAAAGAAATTATCAGAAATGAAGACAAAGATTTATGCACAAAGATTTTTACCACTTCATTATTTATGGCAGCAAACAATTGGAAGCAATCCAAATGTCCTGCAGTGAATGATTACCCATTTCTCAGTGCAGCCATAAGAATAAAGAATAAGCAACTCTTTTAAAATATACTTGGAAGAGTTTTCAAATAGGGAAAATGCTCATTATATAATGTTAAAAGAACAACAGATTTTATATGTATAAACTTTTAACATGTACATAAGCAGGAAAATGTTTTCAGTCTTATCTCTGAGTAGAGAAATCATAGGTGATTTAAAAAATTTGATCAATTTACCATATCTTCTACAATGAGCATACATTACTTTAAAGCTAATTTTTTAAAGAAAATAAAGCTACAGTTAAATTACTAATAGGGACATCTATGTTGAGGAGAAGAATTCTGAAGGATTTGGCATGCTGTGTGTTATAGTTCAACACTGATGGCCCGACACCCTTGTTGGCAAGCATGATAATGTATCCCAAAGGCAATGTCAATTCTTAGCCAACCATTTTCAGATTTTCTCTGCTCTGTGGAAAGTTTCCACATTGCAGTGCTGTAAAAGGAGAATAAAGTTAAAGTCTTATGAAGTTACAGACTAATGAACAGTAGCAGCAGGCTCATCTACAATCCAATTACTTGGAAAGTAAATGTACCATATCTAGTGATATTGTTTAATATTTAATCCTGTGAAACGAAAGCATGAACATTAAAGTTCTATAGCAAACCCTAGAAGCATGAAAATAAAATATAAAGGTAGCAGGTCTCAATATTTCTACAGAAGAGCAAAACTCTGTATAAAAAAATTACCCTGCACATGTGCTGTTACAACAGGAGAAATGAAAACTGATTCAGTTCTCATTTTTTCCTTCTGTCCAAAATAATTAAAACTTTCGAGGTCTGTCACAGTCTTTGCAACTGTCTTCTCAGATTTTGTAATGACTGACAGTCCATTTAAAAATGAGCATTATTTAAGGTCACATAGTTTTGAATTTGAACTTTTAAAAATAAGTTTCTAATAAAAATATAGTAGGAAGATGATTTGGGCTCATTATTATAGGAATCATTACTTCCTATTTCTCTTGACTCCTCATAGCTAGAGAAACCAAGACCTCTGAACTGCAAGCTCACTCTCATCAAGACTTAAACCAGTTCTCATCTAGGAAGCAGAATATAGTAAGCCTTACCCTTACCAATGGTAGAATTTGGAACCATCCATTTTATTCTTATTATAATATATGGGTATAGAGGGTGAATCTACCAATGAATAGCAAGTACACTCAATTGCAGAGTAGTTTACAGAAATGCCATATTTGCTTATTTGCTATGATTAGATCCAAGCTGCCACATACAGATTATTCTAATATGTATACATAGAACAACTAAAGAACTCTTAAAATAGTGGTTTGAAGTACTCTTAACTTGAAATATTAATGTAAATAAATTGTATTTTATTTTGTTATTTACTTTTGTTTCACTGTAAACATCCAAAATACACTAATTTTAGGCAAACTGAATGTTTCCTAAATATGAAGAAAATTGGATTTAGACCTAATGTCTGTAGCAAAGTATCTTTGTGGCTCCTATTTCTACCCTGGAGTTTATCTGTGCTAAGATATTATAGTAAGGGAGAGCAAAAAGGTAAGAGAGTTTGAATATTGCTTAACCATTTATTAACTGTAAAAGGCTATTGTTAGTCACTCAGTCGTGTCTGGCTCTTTGGGATCCCATAGACTATAGCCCACCAGGCTCCTCTGTCCATGGGATGCTCCAGGTGAAATACTGGAGTGGGTTGCCATTCCCCTTCTCCAGATCTTCCTGATGCAGGGATCGAGCCTGGGTCTTCTGCATTGCAGGCAGATTCTTTACTATCTTGAATATCACTTAACAGCTCAGTCGCTGAGTCATGTCTGACTCTTTGAGACTCCATGGACTGCAGGTTGCCAGGCTTTCCTGTGCATCACCAACTCCCAGAGCCTGCTCAAACTCATGTCCATAGAGTCAGTGATGCCATCCAGTCATCTCATCCTCTGTTGTCCCCTTTTCCTCCTTTCTTCAAACTTTCCCAGCATAAGGGTCTTTTCCAGTGGGTCAGTTCAGAGAGTTTACTAAATCTTTGAGTCTGTTTCTTCATCAGTGAAGTACATATGCTTTCTTCTGCCACATAGGGTTTGTAGAAGGATTAAACTAGGTACCTTTGGAAGGAATGATGCTAAAGCTGAAACTCCAGTAATTTGAGGAAGGTGTTAAGCCAGGGTCATAAATATCTCTGACTCCTTCACCTCCACCATTAATTTAGTCATTACAGGAAGATTTACTGTCAGAAAGTTTGCAATGCATCCTAAATTTGTGTTTTCTTCACAGAAATTCCATGTGAAGATAGTGTCAGTAATAAGTGTACCTCTTAAAATATTATAGGTAAAATATAAATGTTAACAATAAAGTAAAATTGAAAAGGCCACATTGTGTAACTTTCACTGTTCTCAGAACTAAAGTTACTTGACTCTTCAATAGAAGCAGACTTGAAATCTGGGATCTGTGATGGAATGTACATACATGCAAGTTGCCTAGACAATGGAATCCATGATTTGCTAGAACTTCATCTATTTCTGCAAAAAGCATAAGTTCCTTTCCACAACTTGTCTGTTTTGCTGTTAGAATCTCAACCTACCTTTGTGACTGATACAGAATCAGCACCACCCATTGCTACTTCACCCACACACCTTAAGAACTAAAAACACCTTTTCTTCGCAATCCTTCCTCTGGGCCCACATCCCTGTTCTTAGGGAATGAGGGGAAATCCTTGACATACTCCTAGGCATTTCTGCTTCCTTTGCAATTCCTTTTCCCAGTTTCCCACATCTCAATAACCTGCTCGTTGATTCAGGGAACTCCAGCAGCATTTCATCTAGTAAACTGTCCCTGATATACTGGTCTAAATTAAAGTCTTCTTTGTGCCTTCTGTTACATCCCTTGAAAATTCCTACTCTTGAACTTCACATGTTATTAAGTGAAAATAAATTAAGATTTAGTGCCTAGCCAAGAATAGGGGCTCAATGATTGTGCGTTGAATGAATAAATAAACAGGAGTCAAGGCTAATATAAGAGCTGATATAAGAGCTGAGTGTACTACCTTTTCTCATAGCTGAAATCTTATCATAACATATAGCTTTCTCAGGATGTCCCCTGAAACTTAATTAATACAAAAGGCCACTAAACTATAGTTTTGCTACACAAAATGAACACACAATCTTTCTAATATTTAGGTTTTACGTTATTTGAAATTTCTAGTCGGCCTTGAAAAAAAAGCTGAGTAAAAGAATTAGAATGGCAACCAGCACCTTGCCCACTTCCCACAAAATCTTAAGGAGCAACACGGTTAAAAATTTCATTTTATAAAGTTCAGTGACTGAAAATTTCTAAGAACAAGCAAAAAATCCTCTTTTATTCTTAGTTCAAAGAACATTCTGATACTGATGGGAAGTATATGAATATTTTGAAGTTAAGAATAAAGATATATTGTACTTTGTACATATAAGATACATATATATCTCAGACTTGAAATTTAAGATATGTACCATGTCACTGCAGATATTTAGCTACTGAATAAGGTAGCTGGACAAGTTTCAGTTTTTATTACTTAATCACAGAAATAATCAAAAGAAAAATGTTTTAACATTTCATTAAATCATGTAATTTATAATGTATTGAAACAATTATGTCTTCAACTGTATAAAATTGTCCATTTCATGAACAAAGGTCAGAGGGTTCAAACAGAGATTCAACCTGAGGATCAGTTCTCTCCTATAATATTGCAATAAATACCTTTTGTTGACTGTATATCTGACATTTGCTATCCCATTCTATGAATTGCTTAACTTCATTGAACCTGTTATTCATCAATAAGATGAGAACAGTTCAGTTCAGTTCAGTTGCTCAGTCATGTCTCACTCTTTGTGACACCATGGACTGCAGCACACCAGTCTTCCCTGTCCCTCACCAACTTCAGGAGCTTGCTCAAACTCATGTCCATCAAGTCGGTGATGCCATCCAACTGTCTCATCCTCTGTTGTCCCCTTCTCCTCCTGCCTTCAATCTTTTCCAGTAGTAAGGTCTTTTCTAATGAGTCAGTTCTTTGCACCAAGTGGCCAATGTATTGGAGCTTCAGCCTCAGCGTCAGTCCTTCCAATGAATATTCAGGATTGATTTCCTTTAGGGTTGACTGGTTTGATCTCCTTGCAGTCCAGGGACTCCTGAGTCCTTTCCAACACCACATCTCAAAAACATCAAAAAAAAAATGAGAACAATAAAAATATATCTCAGCATTTGTGTGAAGATTGAAATGAGAAAATATATCTGACACATGAGAGAAGTCAAATAATCTTCCTTCAGGTTATAATGTATATATGTTGGAACTGGTTAGGGGAAGAAAATTACCCTTGAGCAAATTTGTCTGATTCATCACCCTGCTCTCTACAAAATTCAGGACAATTATGAATGAACATCCATGTCTGCATAGAATTGTGTAATTCTGCTCTGGCATGCTGAGATTCATGGGGTCGCAAAGAGTCGGACACTACTGAGCGACTGAACTGAACTGAATGTTCATAATGTCACATCAGCTTTATTTAGGAACCTGCAATATTTTAGTTCAAAACTAAATTTAAGCAAATATTACAAAGTTGACAATTGAATCATATATCTAGATTGGGTCAGCAGTCTATAGCCCACAAGTCAAATCGAGCCTGCTCCCTATTTTGTAAATAAAGTTTTATTGTAACACAGCAGGCTCATTGTCTATAGCTGCTTTTATACTTCAGTGGCAGAATTGAATTGTTGAAAAGAAATCATCTGGATAAATATCTTATATTTAACCCCTTAAAGAAAATGTTTCCTGAGCCCTCACTTACACAATTGAGGAAACCAAAGCTATAGTGCAGTTAAGAATGGCTTTATTTGATTGAAGGGGAAAATTTTGAATAGAGTTATGATTTGGAATATATATGCAAGAAACCCAAGAATAATTCAGCTTTTTTTCTGTTTTCTCAATGAAGTACAGTTGATTTACAGTGTTGTATTAATTGTTGATGTACAACAAAGTGATTCAGTTATACACATATATACACTTTTAAATATTCTTTTCCATTACAGTTTAATCACAGAAAATTGAATATAGTTCTCTGTGCTATACTTGGGACCTTATTGTTTACCCATTCTGTATATAAAAGCTAATATCTGTTAACCCCAACCTCTCCCTCCATCCTCCCCCCAATCTCTTCTGGAAACCAACAGTCTGTTTTCTATGTCTGTGATTCTGTTTCTGTTTCAGTGATAGATTCTTTTGTGTTATCTTTGAGATTCTACGCTTAAGTGATATCATATGTTATTTGTCTTTTTCTTCCTCATTTACTTCACTTATTATTATAATGTCTAGTTTCATCCATGTTGTTGCCAATGGCATTATTTTTTATGGCTGAGTAGTACTCCACTGTAAAATTATACCATGTCTTCTTTGTCCAAACATCTGTTGATGGACATTTAGGTTGTTTCTGTGTCTTGGTCATTGTGAATAGTGCCACTATAAGCATAAGGGTGCATGCATCTTTTTAATTAGAGTTTTGTCTCAATATGTGCCCAGGAGTGAGATCCCTGGATTGTATAGTAATTCTATTTTTATTTTTGGAGAAGGCAATGGCACCCCACTCCAGTAGTCTTGCCTGGAAAATCCCATGGACGGAGGAGCCTGGTAGGCTGCAGTATATGGGGTCGCAAAGAGTCAGACACAACTGCGCGACTTCACTTTCACTTTTTACTTTCATACATTGGAGAAGGAAATGGCAGCCCACTCCAGTGTTCTTGCTTGGAGAATCCCAGGGATGGGGGAGCCTGGTGGGCTGCCATCTATGGGGTCGCACAGAGTTGGACACAACTGAAGTGACTTAGCAGCAGTAGAAAGGAACCTCCATGCTGTTTTCCACAGTGGCTGCATCAACTTATATTCCTACCAACAATGTCAATACCCTTTCTAGCCTTTGTTATTTGTGGACTTTTTAATGATGGCCTTTCTGACTGGTGTAAGATGGTACCTCATTGTGGTTTTGATTTGCATTTTTCTAATAATTATTGATGTGGCGCATATTTTCATGCATCTTTCTGTATTTCTTCTTTGGAGAAATGTCTATTTCTTCTGCCCATTTTTTGGATAGGGCTTTTTGTGTTGTTGTTGACTTGTATGAGCTGTTTGTATATTTTGAAAATTAAGCCATTATCTATGACATCATTTGCAACCATTCTATAGGTTGTCTTTTTGTTTTGTTCATGGTTTCTTTTGCTTGTAAGTTTGATTGGGGCACTTTTTTTTTTGCTTTTATTTCCATTGCCTTGGGAGACTGACCTTAGAAAACACTGGTAAAAATTTACATCAGAGAATGTTTTGCCTATGTTCTCTGCTGCTGCTGCTGCTGCTAAGTCGCTTCAGTCGTGTCCGACTCTGTGCGACCCCACAGATGGCAGCCCACTGGGCTCCGCCATCCCTGGGATTCTCCAGGCAAGAACACTGGAGTGGGTTGCCATTTCCTTCTCCAGTGCATGAAAGTGAAAAGTCAAAGTGAAGTCGCTCAGTCGTGTCTGACTCAGCGACCCCATGGACTGCAGCCTACCAGGCTCCTCCGTCCATGGGATTTTCCAGGCAAGAGTACTGGAGTGGGGTGCCATTGCCTTCTTCCTATGTTCTCTACTAGGAGTTTTATGCTGTCATGTCTTATGTTTAAGTCTTCAAGGCATGTTGAGCTTATTTTCATATATGGTGAGAGGGTGTATTCTAACTTCATTGATTTACACATGGCTGTCTAGCTTTCCCAACACTACCTGGTGAAGAGAACATTGTCTTGCCATTATATAACCTTGCCTCCTTTGTGGAAGATTAGTTGACCATAGGTGAGCTGCTTTGTTTCTGGACTCTTTATTCTGCTCCATCGATTCACATATATGTTTTTGCACCAGTACCATGCTGTTTTCATTACTGTAGCTTTGTAGTACTGTCTGAAGTCTGGGAGGGTTATGCCTCCTGCTTTGTTCTTTTTCTTCAGTGTTGTTTTGGGAATTCTGTGTCTTTTATGGTTCCATATGAATTTTAGGGTTATTTATTCTAGTTCTGTGAAAAATGTGATAATTTGATAGGGATCACATTAAATCTGTGTATTGCTTTGGGTAGAATAGACATTTTAATAATATTAATTTTTCTAATTCAAAAGCATAGGATATATTTCCATTTATTTGAATCATCTTCAATATCCTTTATTAATTTTTTATAGTTCTCAGTGTATAAGTCTTTCACCTCCTTGATCAGTTTTATTCCTAAGTATCTTATTTTGGGTGTTGTAATTTTAAAAGGTATATATATTTTTTAACATTCCCTTCTGATATTTCATTGTTGGTGTAAAGAAAATGAAAGTGTTAGTCACTCAGTCATGTCTGACTCTTGGCAACCCCATTGACTGTAGCCCACCAGACTCCTCTGTCCATGGAATTCTCCAGGCAAGAATACTGGAGTGGGTAGCCATTACCTTCTCTAGGGGAATCTTCCTGACCCAGGGGCTCAACCTGGGTCTCCTGCATTGCAGGCAGATTCTTTACCATTGAGCCACCAGTTAGTATAAAGAAATGCAACAAATTTCTGTATGTTAATCTTGTATCCTGCTAATTGCTGATAATTCAGTTTCTTGAAGCAAATTTTAAGACTGACTGTAGATTTCAGCAGCAGTAAAATGTGGTGGTTTCCTTGTGGATCACTCAGAGTACACATGATTGATTCAGTTTAAAGGATTTCATCTTTTGGGTAGTTAAAGTTGTTCAATGTGATCAAACTTGGTTGAAAAGCTGTATCTTCTCCACATGTTATTATAATCAAATGACAGTCAAAAATCAATAAACTGGACAATAATAGTAACTTATGGGTAAGAGTTCTAACACTGATGTTATAGGTTTGCAGTCAAACTGGTAGTTTATCATAAGACAGTCTTATTTAAGGGAATATTATTTAGTTCCCTACTTGCAATATAGATAGATAAATAGATAAAGTAATACATCACTACTTTTCATGCCTTGATTCCTCTTTCATTAGCTATACAAGGACTGGAACTGAAAAACTGAGCAATTATGACTGTCAAGTTTTAATATCTTTCATATTTAAGGCTCTCAGCAAATGTTTTATGATGGCAATACATCAAATTTATTGTAGTTGTCCTATGTGGCTAACTCAGGGTAGATTGTCTAATCCTGTCTATGGAAAAATCTTAAAGAGTATATACATCCTGAAATGCAATACAAAAGAGAACAAAAGAAAAAGAAAAATCCTATGTAATCCATCTGACAGTGGAAGAACAAATGTTAATATTTTTCTCTGAACAAGGTTAATATTCTCTGTGTTTGTATATCTTTTTCTCTCCAACTCTGCTTAATTTTTTTGTTTTTCAGCTACACTATATTGTTCAAACCACTTCATCTCTGCTTTTTTTTTCCAGCTAGATACTATATTATCTATCAATACACTTAGACACCACTATTTTGTCATTCCAACATAGAAGAATGTTATTTTATTTTTGAAACTTCCCATTACTAGTGCACAAATTATATAGTGTTTTTTTTTTTTTTTAATCATTTGCAGGTGTAAATAAAGCTGGGATATCTACCACAGGATTTTTTAATCCACATCTCTAACTTCTTTTGACAAATTCCTGAAGTAGCAATACTGATTCAAAGTGTATTTATTTATTCATTTGCTAACTTACATGTGGTTTATAGGATAACTACCACTCGACTTTTCTCTGTTGGAATAAAACCTTTGAATATTATAAATATATCAAAAGATCTGTTATTATAACATCCAAAGACTATGCAGACTTATTATTCTCATTTATAATTCATAAATCCAGACATCTAGAGTTCATACAAAAATATACTAGAAAATGTGTGCTTTGTCTATACTTGGCCCGGAAAGTATATATCCCAACACATAGAACCTCTTTAGTGGCATAAAAGTAGAGAGTATATACTATTATTCCACATTTATATCCTTCTGTATATGAAAGTAGTAATAGCAATATGCAAATACTTGCATTATGTCTAATATAATGGGAGCTGATCTACTATAGGAATTGATATCATCAGAGAAATTGATTATCATGACTTCCTAAAGGTTATTACATGGAAAAAAGAATGAAATAAATCAAAATTATTACTCTACAAAGAAGGAATATTTTTAGCTTGATTTGACTGAAATAGTCTTATGTTTCCTTTAAGGTATTTTCCCAAAGATTTATAGCATTCTAAAATACTTTCAGTACATTTTTAAAGCAAAAATAGTGCTGATTTTGCACAAGAAGCAAATGAAATTTCTTAATTTCATTTAAAATAAGCTATCATATTGCCTAGTTAGTGAAGTAGCCAAGATCCTTAGTGCTTTACATACAAAATAGAGGCTGTTGAGTATTCTATAAATTAGATAATGAAATTGCCTATCATATGAAACAAGCTATCTTTTCCTTAATCAGACTGCCTTCAGTTCAGTTCAGACGCTCAGTCGTGTCTGACTCTTTGTGACCCCATGAATCGCAGCCCGCCAAGCCTCCCTGTCCATCACCATCTCCTGGAGTTCAGTCAGACTCACGTCCATCGAGTCCGTGATGCCATCCAGCCATCTCATCCTCGTCCCCTTCTCCTCCTGCCACCAATCCCTCCCAGCATCAGAGCATTTTCCAATGAGTCAACTCTTCTCATGAGGTGGCCAAAGTACTGGAGTTTCAGCTTTAGCATCATTCCCTCCAAAGAAATCCCAGGGCTGATCTCCTTCAGAATGGACTGGTTGGATCTCCTGGCAGTCCAAAGGACTCTCAAAGAGTCTTCTCTGACACCACAGTTCAAAAGCATCAATTCTTCAGCACTCAGCCTTCTTCACAGTCCAACTCTCACATCCATACATGACCACAGGAAAAACCATAGCCTTGACTAAACGGACCTTAGTCGGCAAAGTAATGTCTCTGCTTTTGAAAATGCTATCTAGGTTGGACATAACTTTTCTTCCAAGGAGTAAGCGTCTTCTAATTTCATGGCTGCAGTCACCATCAGCAGTGATTTTGGAGCCCAAAAAAATAAAGTCTGGCACTGTTTCCACTGTTTCCCCATCT
>SJYT01024894.1:36441-60569 GCA_006410635.1 Cephalophus harveyi | reverse complement strand
CTTTATTTTTGTTATATATAAATTTTAGCTTCACACTTTTGAAATATATTATGAACACACTAACTTGTATACCCTTTCCAGAATCTTGTTTACAACTTTGTGCTTTTGAAGTATGATTTAACCTCTCTTAAGTGAAAATGTTGTTTCTAAGACGTATTACTTAATTTTACAATCTTAAACATAATACTTTTAATGAAGTAAGAGATAACAATTAGAGAGCTAGCAATAGAGTGATGGAAACAAAACAAATAGAGAAAATGGCATAAATTGTTTCCCAGAATTTGATGTGCAGAATATGATCTCTCATCGGGTATTAGAATTAAATACAATCACCATCTGGATATCCAATTAAGTGAAGGTGAGGCTAGCATAGAACAACTGTAATTCATGCTTAATATCAAGATAAAAGTAATATATTGTCCCATTATATTTAGTTTTCTAATTATAGTATTTAGTTTGGCTTAGGTTGATAGTAAAGTTAATCTTGGTTTAGATTGACTTCGTTATTCTTGCTCTTTGCAGTGCCGCTGATTCTGTAGTGCTAAGCCCCCTACGTTTCCCCCATGGCTCAGCGTTGAAGAATTCACCTACAATGCAGGAGCGTCAGGAGATATGGGTTCATTCCCTGGGTTGGGAAGATCACCCGGAAGAGAAAATGGCAATCCACTCCTATTCTTGCCTGAAAAAGTCCCAGGGACAGAGGAGCTTGGTGGGCTACAGTCTATGGGTTCACAAATAGTCAGACATGACTGAGCAACTAAGCAGGAGAACAAAGCCTCCTATGCTGTGAAAGCTTTCTCAAAAGCCAGGACCCAATAATTTGTTTTTGATTCAGTCCTTCCATAGCCTGTGTTCATATTGATGCATTCCCCTTTATTGCATTCTGCCTTGTATAATACTTTGTGCACAGATCAATCCTTCTCATTAGAAAGCACATTACTTCAAGGCAGGACCATGCCTTTCTTTTTCCCTTTTGACCTTTGGTTTGCCCTTCCTTTCTTTTCTAATTTAATTGCTAAGAACAAGACAGATTTTATTTTCTACTACATCAACATTATGCAAGGTGCAAATAATCACAATAACACACAGCCATACAAAGTGCTTAATATTCTCATAAGCATCATTATTTTGAAATTATTTTCTTCATATAGCAGAGTAAAAGAAGTAAAACTTAGGTTTTGGTTTTCAGAATGGCTAATTTCTATTGCCAAGAAGAACATAACTGTCAATATAATGAAAATTGAGGTGAAAACTATAGTACCTAAACAGAATTAGAAATATCAATTTGGGCTCAGCACTTTAAAATATACATTTCTTCAAGCTCCTTTCCAGTAAAATGGCCTGGAAGCAAGTCATTCTAGTAGAATGAGCATCTCTAACCCCACAGTTTTCTTCTCTAGTGCCTTTTGCTAATAGGAACCATAATTCCTTAGAGGAGTGTCTGATTCTAGATGTGACACTTTCATCAGTTCTTTTTAAAAAAGGACCTTTCCATCTATACAGTCATCTTGGTTTTACATTGTCAGGCTCCAAGTGAATTTTTGTTGTTACTTTAGTTCTATTTTGCCTGCTAGGTTTTAGTATTTCTTCAACTCCTGAAGAAATTGATTTAGGTTCTCAAGTATCTTGAGTTGTAACCAAAAACAAGTGGTGCATGACACAGGTTTCTATTCTGAAGGCTTTTGAATGAATAGTTAGTTAATAATCAGATGAACAAACCATTTTTCTTTCACTTGAGCATGGAAAGAGAACATCTGTGAACTCAGATTTCTGGGTGAAAGCTCCTGTCTCTTTTCCAACATTTAACTATTCAAGTTTGAGAGTGCTTCATCACACCAATGCCATACCACACAAGCCTTAGGGGAAGTATGAGGCAGAGAACCTGTACAATTCCTTCCTGGAGCAAACCTTGGGCGTGGATACACAGACTTTCTCGGTAGGGCCTTAACAGGCTTCTGTAGGCTATGTCTTCATCAAGAAAGCACAAAATGTTAGTTGTCACATGAGACTGAAAGAAAGGCAAAGTCTTCCTTGTTCTGCCAGCCTGTAACTTGCTGTAAATGTGAAGAATACAGTTTTATATTTGTTCCCAGCGTGGCAACCCCAATCACCTATGAAGAATCTTAGGCTTTTGGTGAATGTCCCCATTCTCAATCAGTACGACTGTGGTTTTATGGCAAATGTGAAACTGACAGCAAGATGAAGTCAGAAACATTAATTCAATCCAACATTTTTCCAGAATTCTCTAGACATTTGTTAAAAAATGTTTAGCTGTTCTTTTCATATGAAATATGCATATGTATTACACACTCATTGTTATATTTTGTGGATTTTGCCCTTTAATATTATTGATCATCTTCCTATAGGAATAATGGCAAAGGCACAGGTACGTGGATCCTTTTGTTTTGAGTCAGATATCAACCCAAGGGAAAATAGAAGGCTGCTGCCTAGAGTTTAAATTAACTCTCTTTACCTGGCTTTAGTCTAACAGGCAACTTCCTGAAGCACTGGAGAAGTGAAATGGAGATAAATCAGTCATGATTAAAGAAATAATCTTAGTTAAAACTAATGAGGAAACTAATTGGAATCGTTTATTTTCATGTCAGCTCATTATTATACTGTTGCTCTTCTTTGCATTATAGTGGTCAGAGTGTCTATGTGAATAAACAATTTATCAGGTTCTTGTACTGATGAAATAAGAGCATTAAAATGAAACTTAAAGTTTGTTAAGAACTTCCTGTGGCACTCCTTTTTTTTATTTTTTAACTGAAATGACATAGTTCTTCATACTCTCCATCAGTAATGTAATGGAACGACTTAAGTTATGTGACTTTGTAGAGCAACTTCTGTGTTTCAGGACTGTTAAAATCATTCTACTCATAGATGTTTCATCTCTCTTATTGAAGAAGCCTTTTATTTAGCATTTGAATGGACATGATGAGAGCAAATTTAACTTTGGTATGTTTCATTTCATGTTTATTATCATACACCTGAATAAAATAGTTAAACTCTGTTTTTTAAATGATTGAAAACAGTTATCTCAATTTTTTTAATAAGCTGAGGCAAAGATTAAAGAGGAAAGATCATATCCCAGTACTTTAATAAATGAAGTATCTCCCCTTTAATTTTTGCTTCAGCTTATTAATGAAGAAATAGGGAATGACAATACAGATCATTTAGTGTGGTGGTTCTCAATCTTAGATTCACATTCAAATGTGTCAACTTGAAAAGTTCATTTTTAATTGGAACCCAAGCGTTCAGATGGATTAGTGATAATCTTTGGCCCACATTTATTTACTTTATTAACATTACTGAACTTGCCATTCAACCCCTTACCCTTATATATGTGTAGGCCTTTCTTATACTGATTTTCTTTCTCCCCAAGAATGAAAAAACTCTTCTTGACTTTCTACATATGTATACATTTATATGCCTGAATAGTGCATTTTTGCTTGCTTTTGTACTTAATAACAAGGTAGTTATATATTTTTCTCACTTATCATTATATTATTAAATTTATTCATGTTACTGCATGTTGCAACTCTTTTTTACTGGTCTAAACTATTCTATTGAATAAATATATCACGTTCATTTTAATGAAAATGACTAGGGATATTTTCACAGTAATTTTTGTTACTTTCCCTCTTTCTTTTCTCTTATTTTTTCATATTTTCATTTTTCTTCCCTATCTTTTGAAATCGAGTGGTGCTAACATGAACATTTTTCAATACATAGCCAGCCACTTTACAACTTTTATTTGGGAATATACTCAGGAGTTGAAACGTTTCTCATCAGAAAATGTCTTGGCTAGCAGAAGAGCCAGAGTCGGATGAATGGAATCAATAACAAACAGTTGGTAGAGGAGGGACATAATGACTCTCAGTTGCAATTCCAGGATAAACTGTAGTAGTCAGGCATAGCTCATGATTCTAAAAATGACCTATTGTAAAATTACACCCAGGAACTGTGAGTGATCATCGTCTCAAAGAAGCCCTGACTGAACACAGTGAACTTAATGTGAGATGGGAATGGATCAAAGAGATGCAATGGGTGGACTGTAGTGAACCAGGCTTGTGGCTATTCTCAGAGAACAATTCCTCAGTGTAAGATGGAGTGAATCTGAGAGACCCAAGTGGTGGGCTACAGTGGACCAGGCCTGTGGCTGTCCTCGAGGGACAGCTCTTCAGCTGCTCTAGTGACATTTTCCTTCACAAACAGAGATCTGAAAGTGCCTGAGTTTTCACTAATCTGGAGATGCTCTAGTGCAAAGGTAACAAAGCTTAGTTCAAGCATCCCCAGCTGGGGCTAAATCTGAGCAAAACTTCCCTCCGGAGGTCCCTAGTATGGTGAAGCTGAGGCTAAGAATTTGCTTGAAATAACACTTGTGCTTAGATTCCTCTTCCCTGACTTCCAAATCCAACCCTTTGATCACCATTTGACAAGAAAACACTATGCAGCCTAGTATTTAGCAAAAGTGTGGAGAATGTATTGGAAGAATCGGAAGAGACTGATTAAAAAGGAAGCTAGTGAAGAAGCTATTTTGAATGCTTTTGAAAACAACGCTAAAGAATTTACTGTATATCCAGGACCAAACTATGATAGTTTTTCAAGAAGATGGTTTATGTATCATCACATAATAGATATCTTAATCCAAAGTATAGCTCACTTAAACTATCTATGCTGCTGCTAAGTCACTTCAGTCGTCCCCGACTCTGTGTAACCCCATAGATGGCAGCCCACCAGGCTCCCCCATCCCTGGGATTCTCCAGGCAAGAACACTGGAGTGGGGTGCCATTTCTTTCTCCAACGCATGAAAGTGAAAAGTGAAAGTGAAGTCGCTCAGTCGTGTCCGACTCTTAGGGACCCCATGGACTGCAGCCTACCAGGCTCCTCCATCCATGGGATTTTCCAGGCAAGAGTACTGGGGTGGGGTGCCATTGCCTTCTCCAAACTATCTATATGCTTCCTAAAAAATAATATCCAATCTCTGAGTTGAATTGAATGATCCTGGCTAACCTTGACATTAACCTGTAGATATTTGCCGATATACCCCTCTTTCAGTGTACATGCCTCTATACATGAAGAGGCCCTTCTCCATTAACAATGAAAAATAATCTCATTACCAAGAAGTCCTTTGAGTTTCAGGTTGCACTGAGCTGTAGTCTCAGAATCACACTTTGAACCATGTCTCTGAATTGATGTTATAGCTGTCTGGGGGCTAAAACTTGTAGCCAGGGATATTTTATATACAGTGGACTGCAGGAGGTATGTCTCTCTTCACTACTTAAAGTGTAATCATTTTTACACATTTCACTTAAAAATCAGTTCCAAAAAAAAACGGTTTCATTGTCAGAAAGCAACAACTGCTTTAACTTATATACGTATTATGAAGAATATGATTAAGCATATGATATAAAAAAACAAATAAACTTAAAGAGTTATTCCCCAGACTCTTTGTTTGGCAAACCTTAAATGACCAGGAAAAAAAAAAAAAAAATTAAGAAAGGGAGGAAAGAAAGAAGTGGGTTGGGGTTGGGGGGTGGGATTACAGCATCATTGTCTTTATCTTTGCAGTAGAAAGGTCAGTGACCTGAGAGTTATAAAGTTGAATTTCTGGTGTTTACTAGTCAAATTTTTACTAAGCAGTGTAACCTTTGTAAAGCCTTCATTTTCTCTGTGTTTTATGGTTTGTTTTTCTCTTCTGAGAAAATTGTCTAATTATCTGTCTTGAATAATCAATTTGATGTCTGTGAGAAAAGAAAAATAATAAATGCTAGCAGGGTTTGAAATGGTAGCAATAATATAACATATGGAATAGTAATAGCTGTTATCTTACCTGACAGATTCAACTAAAAGAAAAAAATATATTAACAAATGGGTAAGATCCCATCCAAACTTGTGTCATCATCACAAATATTAGCTAAAGTAACTCAGTAATTCTTTTAAATTATACTTTCAGTAAATATTTTATTACTTTCCTCTTTTGGTCTGATTTCTTTATTAATTTCTCCTCTTCTCTGACTTTACATTCAGATTAATGAAGGAAAATAAATGTTTAAAGCTGTCTCTTATACACATCTAGATGTGTATAAGAGACAGGCCAAAGACTATGCTAGGCGCTGGGAGTACATGGTCCCTGCCCTCATGGAAGGTGTATTCTAGACTGAAAGAAAATGCTAAACAAATAATCGCACAAATAAATATAAGGCTATGGCTGTGGCAAGTGCTACAAGTGAGAAGTACTGGGCTCCAAGAATGTAAAATAGACATATTTGAGCTAGTCAAGGAAGTCATCCTTGAAGAAGCGACATTTCATTTGAGATCAGAAGGAGGAGTAGAATCTAACTATGGAAGATGGAAAGGAAAAATATTTAGAGCAATAAGAAATTGATGTATGGCAAAACCAATACAGTATTGTAAAGCTAAATAAAAAAAAATGATGAATAACAAATCTAAGAAATATAATTTTAGATGAAAATCAAGAGACATCATAAAATATTGATATATCTGTATTACAGTAATATAGGAATTACAGTTGTATCAATAATACAGATGTATCTATTTGCATAATAATTAAAATCTTTTCACTGCCAAAAGGAGTTGAAGGTCTTCTTGACAGAATAATTCAAATGTATTAATATTGAAAAATAACATATCAAATATATTATTTAGTAATAAATAATTAGATGCTTTATTATTAGTTGATGACTCTGTCAAAGGGAATACTTAAAGGAATATTTGTCTCTTAAGTAGATTGTCACTGAATACTCTATCCATGTTTTTAATCTTTTATACACACTAATTTCTTTCTCATTCTTTTACCTCTCTTTCAAATACAATTTCTACAAAACTTTTCTGGTTAACAGGCCCCTTTGCAGAGAACGAATTGTCTACCAGAGATATAATTTTGCTTTAAGGATCTTCATAGAAAACAAAGTCTGAGGGCGGGGCTCTCAGTGGCCACTTCCTAGATAGCACGTCTGTGATATTTGATTCAAATATAAAGAGCAGAGCGGAGATGCAGCTCCAGTCTTTCTCATTCTAGAATTTTCCTTCTTAACTGCTGGGTTGCTGTGTGCTTTGTGTTGTGTGCTCAGTAGCTCAGTCATATCTGACTCTTTGCAGCCCCATGAACTGTAGCCTGTCAGGCTCCTCTGCCCATGGAGTTTCCCATGCAAGAATACCGAAGCAGGGTGTCATTTCCTACTCCAGGGCATCTTGCCAACCCAGGGTTCAAACCCACTCACCTTTCTTTCATCTCCTGTATTGGCAAGCAGATTCCCGCTGAGCCACCTGGGAAACCCACTGTGCCCTTTAGGTGGTGGTATAAAATAGCAAACTATTTGTGGTATCACGCCCTGTGCAACTTCCAAGTTCTGTGCACTTCCAAGTTCTGTGCACTTTTCCATGCTGTTCTCAGCCTGGGATGTCTTTTAAAACTCCCTCTACTCCATAAGCTCCCGCTTGTTTCTGAAACTGAGTATATAAACCATTCTCTCCAGAAAGCCTCTTCTGGCCCCATTTTTTAAAAAGAAGTTCACTGAATGTATTTTTATTAAGCACCTACTATGTATACCAGACACAGATCTAGACACTGACAATACAGCGTAAGACAAAGCAGACAAAAATTCCTGCCCTTAGGAAGTTCCTGGAGGTTAAGTTCTGGTAAAATCAAGAAAAACTAATCCATGGAGAAAATGACTAAGTTATAAACTGAAGAACAATTACTTTGAAAAGTAATGGAAGGGATTCCTTTAATAAGTTTGAGTCAGAAAGAAACAGCAAAATCCGTAAGGAATCACCAACCAAGAAAAAGGACCCTTCTGAGCACCCTGAACCTTGTTAGAGAAAGCAAGGGCTCTCTGTCTTCCCTTTACCACAGTCTTAAGACACCTGCTCTGAGGAGAAGGAAACACAGGACCTTTAAAGTCCATTCCCAAACCAATGGCAGGTCCAATCAGAGTAAAGCAATGGTTGTGCAGTCTGTTTCAAAAATCAGGACAATAGTCACTCAAATATGAAACTTTCACCTTATATTTTCACATACCACAAAACACACCTTTGTGTTTTTATTAACTACAACAGCAATATACTCTAAGTTAGAGAATATACCCTATTTATCTTTTTTCCAATAGTAAGTAATCAGTGAGTGTATGCTAAGCCACTTCAGTCATGTTCTACTTTTTATGACCCTATGGACTGTACGTCACCAGATCCTCTGTCCATGGGATTCTCTAAGCAAGAATACTGGAGTGGGTTTTCATTTCCTCTTCCAGGGGATCTTCTCCACCCAGGGACTGAACTTTGTTTCTTATGTCTCCTGCATTGGCAGACATGTTCTTTATTACTAGTGCTACCTGGGAAGCCCAATCACTCAATAAAATTCCATCACTCAGTCATGTCCAACTTTTTGTGACCCCATGAACCACAGCATGCCAGGCTTCCCTGTCCATCACCAACTCCTGGAGCTTGTTCAAACTCATGTCTATCAAATCAGTGATGCCATCCAACCATCTCATCCTCTGTTATCCCCTTCTCCTGCCCTCAATCTTTCCCAGCAATAGGGTCTTTTTCAATAAGTCAGTTCTTCCCATCAGGTGGCTAAAGTATTGGAGTTTCAGGTTCAGCATCTGTGCTTCCAATGAATATTCAGGACTGATTTCCTTTAGGATGGACTGGTTGGATCTCCTTGCAGTCCAAGGGACTCTCAAGAGTCTTCTCCAACACCACAGTTCAAAAACATCAGTTCTACAGTGCTCAGCTTTCTTTATAGTCCAACTCTCACATCCAAACATGACTACTGGAAAAACCATAGCTTTGACTAGATGGGCCTTTGTTGACAATCAATGTCTCTGCTTTTTAATATTCTGTCTAGCTTGGTCATAGCTTTTCTTCCAAGGAGCAAGCATTTTTAATTTCATGACTGCAGTCACCATCTACAGTGATTTTGGAGCCCCCCAAAATAAAGTCTGTCACCATTTCCATTGGTTCCCCATCTATTTGCCATGAATGGATGGGACCAGATGCCATGATCTTAGTTTGCGAATGTTGAGTTTTAAGCCAGCCTTTTCGTTCTCACTTTCATCAAGAGAGAAACTTTAGTTCTTCCTCGCTTTCTGCCATAAGGGTGGTGTCATCTGCATATCTAAGGTTATTGATATTTCTCCCAGCAATCTTGATTCCAGCTTGTGCTTCATCCAGCCCTACATTTCACATGTTGTAGTCTGTATATAAGTAAAATAATCACAGTGACAATATATAGCCTTGATGTACTCCTTTCCCAATTTGGAACAAGTCTGTTGGTCCATGCCTGCTTCTAATCATTGGTTCTTGACCTGCATACAGATTTCTCAGGAGGCAGGTAAGGTGATCTGATATTCCCATGTCTTGAAGAATTTCCCACAGTTTATTGTGATCCACACAGTCAAAGACTTAGGCATAATCATAGAGCAGAAGTAGATGTTTTTCTGGAACTCTCTTGCTTTTTTGATGATCCAACAGAGGTTAGCAAGTTGATCTCTGGTTCCTCTGTCTTTTCTAAATTCAGCTTCAGCATCTGGAGTTTCAAGGTTCATGTACTTTTGTAGCCTAGCTTGGAGAATTTTGAGCATTACTTTGCTAGAGGGTGAGATCAGTGCAACTTTGTGGTAGTTTGAACATTCTTTGGCATTGCCTTTCTTTGGGACTGCAATGAAAACTGAACTTTTCCAGTCCTGTGGCCACTGCTGAGTTTTCCAAATTTGCTGGCATACTGAGTGCAGCACTTTAACAGCATCATCTTTTGGGATTTGAAGTAGCTCAATCAGAATTTCTCTGGAATTCATCATGTTATTGAACTTTAAATAAATACACAGAAGAACTATACAAAAAAGATCTTTATGACCCAGATAACCGTGATGGTATGATCACTAACCTAGAGCCAGACATCCTGGAATGCAAAGTCAAGTGGGCCTTAGGAAGTATCACTATGAACAAAGCTAGTGGAGGTAATGAAATTCCAGCTGAGCTATTTCAAAGGGATCAGATTAAGTAATCATACATGCTGTTAATACATGCGATTAAATTCTGACATCAACTATTTCTCTCCTTTGGCTGCAGTGTCTTCTCCGTTTCTAAGGTCTGAATAATGCCCTGCCTTAGAGAGTTTAAAGTTCCATAAGATAATGACAACAAGATTACAAAAACTGCTTTTCCATGTAACTTTTGCATTTTTAATAGTTATGTTCATACAGATTTCCATCTTTTTATTATTTTCCCACATCAGATCAATTCATCTCTGAATGACCTAGCTGCTTTTCTTCAAGTCTTCTGAAATTGTTAAAGCAGTCATTGTAAATTTCCTTACATTTAAGTTTGTTTTTATGTAAATTTGTGCAGTTCTACTTTTTCCACATGTACAGTGGTTGCTTTTCATAAGCTATTTTAAATATCTTTTCTAGTTTGACAATGCGGTTCAATTTTTTTTATTAAACTATAAATATGACAATTTCTCTTTTTACCAGTCCTTTTAATCTTAAACTATCTCCCTGTGTATTTTGTTCAATAACGTGTAAAACTTATTTTCCCCAATCTTAAAGGTAATTATAGAATCAGACTGGGGCTTCCCAGGTGGTGCTAGTGGCAAAGAATCTGCCTGCTATTACAGGAGAAGTGAGATGTGAGTTCAATCCCTGGGTCAGAAAGCTCCCCTGAGGAGGGCAAGGCAACCCACTCCAGTATTCTTGTCTGGAGACTCCCATGGACAGAGGAGCCTGGCAGGCTACAGTCCGTAGGGTCACAAGAAGTCAGACATGACTGAATTGACTGCACAGTACAGCACATAGAATCAAATTAATCTCTTTAAATCTTAAAAACCTTTATCTGTCCTGTGATATCTAATAGACTAAGTCCAAAAGCACATGATTAATATGCAATTCTTTCTCCTGTCTTGACTTAATCTCCTTGTTTAGCTTTAACTTTTTCCACTTACAGACATCTACCACGTACAAGAATCAAAAAGGTTCTATTTCTAATTCCCCAATTCAGTATAATTTCCCTTATTGCTGCATTTCTTAGTGGGTCTACTCATATATGGAACATCCTGTTATCATTTCTACTTCTCGTAATCCTTATCATTCTTCAAGATTGAAATCAGCTTATTCATGTAGTCTTATCACCAAAACATGATATTAATTGCCCCCTCCCAAACTGCTGCCATTTTGGACTTTTCTGCTCATTTTATTCTGTCTATAATTTATATAAATGTTCTGTCTTTAAACAAACTTCAATAAATGTTCACCAGAAAAGCCCACTTAGGTTAGAAACAGTATTTTTAAAGTTGGGGTGGTATTTTAATGCACTCATGGCTAGAGTGATTGGTAGTGCTAGATGAAGTGAATGACCTTTAAAGATTTTTAGACTGAATAATATTTGAACACCAAAGTATGTTTGTTATAAGGAAGGAAAAAAATAAATTCCAGATAGAGGAAATAGGACATAGAGGTAGGAAGCTTGGTGCTTATTTAAAGAATATTGAGTGTTCTTGTTTTGCTGGGAGAGCCTGTGTTTGTGAGTACATTTCAATGTTATATGATTGCCTAACAATGTTAAACTCCATCTTTCTTCGCTCAGAACTTCCTGAAGAGCTCCCAAGTGCATGCAGTGTCCAAAGCGCTCTTCACTGCCAAAGGGACAGACCCACGGTTGCCTTGCCCGCTGAGCTAAGCTCCTCTGTGGGAGATTCATTTGGAATTTTCCCCTTTCTCTGTCAAGTGTTGTTCCTGTGGTGTGTGCATCTGCCTCTGATCCCATTTTGCTTAAGATTATTTAATTGTTCCACATGCTGGGAGTGTTTATTTATTCACCCACCAGACACCTGCACCTCTTTGAGGCTGTCTTTTTGATTCGTTTATAAATAGAAAACAGAAAATCCCATTGAGGGTGAAACCCATTTTATGTCCAGTGGGAATGTTTGGCAATCACAGTAGAAAGCACATTGTTTTAATTTCACAGTCCGCCAGAAACATTAGGTCATTAACAGTCTAATTAAGGAAAAGGAAAGAGAGATGATTCGGGATTGAGGATGCTACTCTAGTCAGCCTGCAATAGAGCCCATAGATCCTTCACTGTTAAGCACAAATCAGGCCTCTGCTTAATCTCTTTCTATGCCTGAACCTATTAGGTTTGTACTTCTCTCTCTCTCCCTTCTGTGTCACAGAAAATAAAATTGTTTCCTGATTGGAGAAGATGGGTCAATTTTATATTTCACATCAGTTTTGTGTCTTGAAAATTGAGGGGAATGATAGAGAAACATTAAATTCATTCTTTACCTTTTGCTCTTCTTCCTTAAACATTTACCATGCATGAGGCATGAGTGTGATATAGCATCTGACTGTCAGTTTAGTTTAGAGATATACTTTTAAAGAAGCTATTGACAGCAGTGTGATAATTGCAGGCACATAGTCATGTATAAAAGCTTTGAGGAGATGAGAAGATGGTTGGGAAAGGCTTCCTATCAGTTCAGTTCAGTCGCTCAGTTGTGTCTGACTCTTTGCGACCCCATGAATCACAGCACGCCAGGCCTCCCTGTCCATCACCAACTCCTGCAGTTCACTCAGACTCACGTCCATCGAGTCGGTAATGCCATCCAGCCATCTCATCCTCTGTCATCCCCTTCTCCTCCTGCCCCCAATCCCTAAATAAAGTCTGACACTGTTTCCACTGTTTCTCCATCTATTTCCCATGAAGTGATGGGACCAGATGCCATGATCTTCGTCTTCTGAATGTTGAGCTTTAAGCCAACTTTTTCACTCTCCTTTTTCACTTTCATCAAGAGGCTTTTTAGTTCCTCTTCACTTTCTGCTAGTAAAGTAATGCTCAAAATTCTCCAAGCCAGACTTCAGCAATACATGCAGGCTTCCTATAAAAGATGAATATTTAAGTTATGTTCTCCATTTTGATTTTTATAATAATATGTTAAATTTATGAAAGAACATATATATTATATTTTTCTGTGACTATATTTCTATGAAGAGGGAATTAAAGTAATAGCAATAATAATGATGACTGACATATTTTCCTATTTGCCTGGCACAATTCTATTTACTGTGGGTGAATTAATTTATTTAGTCCTCACAGCAATGCTACAAAGTAGGTATTATTTTATCACTTCCATCTTGCAGATGAGAAATTAGAGACACAGGGAGGTAGAATAATTTTCCCAAAACATCTCCAACAAAATTAAATATCAGAACCAGAATACAAACTCAAGTAATCTGATTGCTATGCCTTTGATTTTTAACAATTTGATGAAATATGGAAGTAAGAGTCTTTGGAAAAAAAGAGAAGATTGCAGAAACATGTAATATTAGGGTGCAGTCAGAAGACAAATCACACCAGTAATTTGAGCAAGGAGATATTCACATAAAGAGCCATCAAGAGGGGATTCATTTGGAAGAGAGGTAAAGAGACCTCTGAAGAATGCCCTGGAATGGCAGATATAGGGAACAGCCACTACATTTAGAATTATGTGAGAGAATCTAAGGAAAAAACAGATTAAGAAAGAGGTCTACCCTGTACCACGTCTAATATATGTATTTACCTCATTGGAGAGGTTGCATCTGAGGGCCAATGGACAGTAGGGAAATTCTCTGAGGTGCATGCAAATCTCACTGTGAAGGTGCCTTCTTTGCTGCAGGTACAACTTTCTGGGGTCTTATAGGATCTCTCATACACCACGAGGCAGGAAGCTATAAGAAAAGCTCCAGACCAGTAAAGAAATTCCTTTTTCTTGCAAAGACTCTTCAGGAGCTCAATACTAATGACAGTTATCAAAACAGAAATGTTTTGAATCCAGGTGCAGCACCATGAAACAGGACAAAAATAAGTGGGTTTTGAGCTGAACATTAGAAAGCTGATGACCTGATATAGAATGAAGATTTTTAGAAGCTCATACCATGTAAAACTATAGTGTCCAACTCTATGCTGATGAAAATGAAACAATGATATATTATTTAAAAATTAATGTCATAGAACAAAGCTTTGAATTTCTTTTAATGCCTAGATTAGTATGTTCACATGCATACATGCCAATTATCACATTATTTCAAAAAATTTCTTTTGTGCTCACAATTTAATGAAAAGCATATGTTTTACTTTTTCTGTTGGAAAATCTAGTAATGGAAGCATTTTCCTCCAATTTCAGAGTTTAGAATATAAAGATATAATACTTGTAAAACATTCCTCCATTTCCTTTTTTTTTTTTTCCTTTTTCAGATCTAAGAGGATTTTCTATATCAACCTTAAAGTTTGAACTAGATTTAAATGTTCTCTTTCCTATGTCAGAATGTGACTATTCTAAAATGGAATTCCAGGACATTCTTTAGTATTTGTATATATGTTGTCCTTCTCCATGGTATTAAAAGTGAGGTACATGGGTTGTTTGTCTTTATTCCATCTCCTTAAAGCCAATTCAGAAAGGCTAAAAAAATGTTTGAAAAATATTTAAAAACATATTGCAGCTTTACCTTATCTACTCGATAGAACCTTAATATCTCTCCAATAATAACTCCCCGAATCTAAAGAAACAAATTCACAAAAGCAAGAGAAGCACAAGCATAGAAACACGATTTGTTTCTATTTTATAATAGATGACTTAGTCTTCGATTAGAAAAGTTTAGTTTTTGAAATTAGAAAACCTTTGAGCTTCTTTGTCACTTTGAAGGCTATCATTGATCTTTGTTATTTTTCAATATAAGGGAGAAAGTGTAATTATAGTAAATACATGGTCTATATTTACTGTAAGAAGAATAGGAAAACTATGAATGCTTTTGTCCAAAGAATAGTCGTTTTTGTTTTAGATTTCTGCAGATATTTTAACATTTTAAAAGAAGTGATGGTTGGAATTAATAACTATTGAATTTTTTTCTAGCTCAATACCTATGATTCTACAATGGAGAAATGAGATAAAGGAGTTTTTCAAATGAGATAATGTAAACTAATTGTTAATATTTCGGTTCTTCAACAGCTTTCGAGAGGATTTGGGACACTGAAGAAATACATCTGTGAGATTTATTTTAACATCTCTATGAAAATATAGAGGAAAGTGAATAAAATAGTACAAAATTTTAATTTTAGAAATTGAATACAATTTTATTTCTCAATATTAAAATGATAATCTGCAGGGTTAGAATTGCATTTTAATGTTCAGAAATCTCTTCCATATTTGGAAATGTGGTGTGCACTAAGCAGATGATGGACTTTTGAAAAGTTCTTTTTCATCTAATACTTAAGCATTTAATTTAAACTCAGTGAATTATTCTATAATAATAGCAAACTTTTGGAACAAAGAGCATATATTACATTTTACAGAGGAAGGGATTACAACTCAGACTAAATGAAATGCTTAAATTCACTCAGATGGCAAATCATAGTTAATACTCAAACCCAGGATGATTGAGTCCAAATTATAGTCTTCCCATCAAACTGGTTCTCAAGTTTGATTTTTAAGAAAATTTCTTAAACATGCTGCTGCTGCTGCTGTCACTTCAGTCGTGTCCGACACTGTGCGACCCCATAGACGGCAGCCCACCAGGCTCCCCCGTCCCTGGGATTCTCCAGGCAAGAACACTGGAGTGGGTTGCTATTTCCTTCTCCAATACATGAAAGTGAAAAGTGAAAGTGAAGTCGCTCAGTCGTGTCCAACTCTTAGCGACCCCATGGACCGCAGCCTACCAGGCTCCTCCATCTATGGGATTTTCCAGGCAAGAGTACTGGAGTGGGGTGCCACTGCCTTCTCCATCTTAAACATGAAATCAACATAAATTTTGTGTATGTATGGATCTCAAAATCCCTAAGAAGTAGATCCTCAGCTTGTCTAAGAACAAGAGGAAATAGTGTGTGCAAGTGTGCTAAGTCACTTCAGTCATGTCCTATTCTTTGTAACCCTGTGGACTGTAGCCTGCCAGGCTCTCCTGTCCTTGGGATTCTCTAGGCAAGAATACTGGAGTGGGTTGCCATGCCCTTCTCCAGGGTATCTTCCTGACCTAAGGAGCAAACCCATGTCTCATGTCTCCTGTATTGTCAGGCCGATTCTTTATTACTAGTGCCACCTGGGAAGCCTAAAAATATTCAATACAAGACTGAAATGCTTCCATGGGCCCTGAAATGTCCAATATTACACCCATAATTGTTGTTGGAAGGGCTCCTCTGGTGGCTCAGTCAGTAAAGAATCCACCTGTGATACAGGAAACCTGAGTTCAACCCCTGGGTTAGGAAGATCCCCTTGGAGGAGGGCATGGCAACCCATTCCAGTATTCTTGCCTGTAGAATCCCCATAGACAGAGGAGCCAGGGGGCTGCAGCCCATGTTGTTGTAAAGAGTCGGACATGACTGAGTGACTAAGCACAGCACAACTGTTGCAAAGGACAGGTTAATTCTAGTGAAATACATGACTACGAATCAGCATTTTAGGAGATTTAACTTCACTCCATATCATTCACTGGTGAGCTTCAAGATCCAGAAATTTATTTTATAATAAGATGGTAATTTGTAATGTTCAGAAATCTGTACTTGGACTTCCTTGGTGGCTCAGACGTTGAAGAATCTGCTTGCAATGGAGATGACCTGGGTTCAATCCCTGGTCAGGAATATCTCTTGGAGTATAGGATGGCAACCCACTTCAGTATTTTCTCCTGGAAAATTCCATGGACAAAGGAGCCTGGCAGGCTACAGTCCACATGGTAGCAAAGAGTCAGGTGCAGCTGAGCAACTAACACTTTCACTATCAATCTATGCTTGCAATAGACTGGCATAATTTCCATTAATTAATTCTTTGATCTGTCTCATGAATATTTTTACATTGTCATCTAAGGACATTTTATAAAAATAAGGTTGAACATTGGATGTTATAACAAACAAGCTCTGTTTATTTGAATAAAAAATTGTATTTCTATTTAACCAACTGTGTTACATGTGGGAAATAATTTATCTTGAAATTTGTCTGTTTTCAGAAGGGTATAACTTCTGCCTTTAGTAGTCTTAATTTGAAAAAAGTTCTGGAATTTCAGTTCAACAGATTCTAAGTCCATTATTTATTCATTTTGGTGCACCGTGATCCTAAGCTTTGTTAAATCTGGCTATTCAAATTCACACTCAGTTGATCTGATCAAAAATGAACTGCTTTAATTAAAGTTGGGAGATAGCCCTAAACAGGAATAGTACTGAAATAATTACTTGGAAGAGCTCTTTCTTTCAAAGAGGGGCATGAATATTGGACTGAGACTATTCTTATCAAATGAAAAGAACACATAATATTAGAGATAATTATTTCTAGGACATGGAAAACCACACATAATTTTTCCTACTTAGCAAGATTTCCTTTTACATTCAACAGAAAACTTTCATGGATCTTGTAGATATAAGAAATGATTCATGGATCATTTTTTCTTGATATAAACTATCAGTTCGGCTCAGTTCAGTTGCTCAGTCATGTCCGACTCTTTGCGACCCCATGAATCGCAGCACACCAGGCCTCCCTGTCCATCACCATCTCCCGGAGTTCATTCAGACTCACATTCATCGAGTCCGTGATGCCATCCAGCCATCTCATCCTCTGTCGTCCCCTTCTCCTCCTGCCCCCAATCCCTCCCAGCATCAGAGTCTTCCAATGAGTCAACTCTTCACATGAGGTGGCCAAAGTACTGGAGTTTCAGCTTTAGCATCATTCCCTCAAAAGAACTCCTAGGGTTGATCTCCTTCAGAATGGACTAGTTGGATCTCCTTACAGTCCAAGGGACTCTCAAGAGTCTTCTCCAACACCATAGTTCAAAAGCATCAATTCTTTGGCGCTCAGCTTTCTTCACAGTCCAACTCTCACATCCATACATGACCACAGGAAAAACCAGAGCCTTGACTAGATGGACCTTTGTTGGCAAAGTAATGTCTCTGCTTTTGAATATGCTATCTAGGTTGGTCATAACTTTTCTTCCAAGGAGTAAGCGTCTTTTAATTTCATGGCTTCAGTCACCATCTGCAGTGATATATATGCTCTATAGTTATACTCTTTTGCTCTTGGACCTCCCACAGAGCTGCTAATCACCACTTATTTTTTGATAGAATAGTTAATTATCTAAAATAATTAAAAATTAATTCATGACTTTAATACATATATTTTAAATAATAATATATTTTATACAACTGTTTTATAGTTTAGTTCTAGAGTGCTGTAACTTTTGAAAATGATAAATATTAAAGATACATTTACAAATAGCTTGGTGCTTCTACTTATGAAAGAAATGTATCACTTTATTATCAGACAAAAGTGTACTTGTCATTTATTTATTTTGGAAAAACTAATATGAGAAATTCAAATTCCCTGAGCAAATGGTATAACACGCTGCTGCTGCTGCTGCTGCTAAGTCAGTTCAGTTTGTGCGACCAGTCTGAGTCTGTGCGACCCCAGAGACGGCAGCCCACCAGGCTCCCCCGTCCCTGGGATTCCCCAGACTAGAACACTGGAGTGGGTTGCCATTTTCTTCTCCAATGTATGAAAGTGAAAAGTGAAAGTGAAGTCACTCAGTCGTGTCCTACTCTAGGCTACCCCATGGACTGCAGCCTACCAGGCTCCTCCATCCATGGGATTTTCCAGGCAAGAGTACTGGAGTGGGTTGCCATTGCCTTCTCTGAAAATCTAAAATATCAAAAATTAAAGTTTAATTTCTACATTCACTAAGATAAAATTTATTTTAATCTGTATAATTCATGCAGAAATTTTTAGAAGAGTATTTATTGAACAGCTTGATGCATTGTCTCACAGTGAAGACACCTGTGTAACCACTGCTCCAGTCAGGAAGTAGAATTTTATCATTATGGCAGAAGTCCCTCAAGCCACTCATACCACCACCTTACTTTCCCTCTTTCCCCAAAGGTAACTACTACTATGACTTATAATCGCATAGATTACTTTTACCTGTTCTTAATATTTGCAATGGAATCCCACAGTGTGCATACTCTGTATTTTTTTCACTTAGCATTCTATGTATTTTTCACTCAATATTAAGTGAGACCATTCCATGTTACTTTTTTTCACTGTAGATTTTCACTACCATATAATTATACTGTTCTATTTATTAGTGCTGTGTTAAAAAAAAATCAGTTGCATAAAGCAATAATTTTATTATTCTCAGTCTCTATGGGACAGGAACATGGAGTTGTCACGGTAAGGACAATTTATTTCTACTCCTCAGGAGTCGAGGGTCTCAGCAGGGATTATCTGAAAGCCAGGGATGATTCAATGGCTGGGACTGGAGCCACTGGAAGCTTCTTCACACATGTCTAGCATTTGATGCTGCTCGTGAGCTAGGACTCCCACTGGGAAGTTGGCTGGAACGTTTATGTCATCTTCCTGTGTAGTCTCTTTGAGATTTTATATGGCAGGATGGTTTAGTTCCAAGTGTGAGTGTCCAGGTAAATTAAAGTGAAATCTTGGCATCTTTATGATCTAGCCTAAGAAGTCACGTGCATCAGTTCCTCCATAATCTTACTTCTAAAGACAGTAGCAACAAGAAAAACAGCAAATAAGTTTAAGGTAAATAAATATAGAAAAAAACACTACATGAGAGGAGTGCTAAGGTCACATTTTAAGAAGGTCAAATGCACTGGGAGAGGGCTTCCCTTGTGGCTCAGACAGTAAGCAATCCACCTGTAATGCAAGAGGCACAGGTTCAATCCCTGGATCAGTCCAAGACCCCCTGGAGATGGGAATGTCTACCCACTCCAGTATGCTTGCCTGGGAAACTCCATGGACAGAGGAGCCTGATGGGCTACAGTCCATGAGGTCGCAAAGAGTCAGACACAATTGAGCAACTAACAAGTGGAACCAGAGGTTTGTCTGTTTGTTTGTTTTCAACTGTTTATTTTATACTGGAGTATAGTTGACAAGCAATGCTGTTAGTTTCAGGTGCACAGCAAAGCAGCTTAACCATACATATGCACTGATCCTCCCCCTTCAAGGTCCCCTTTCATCTAGGTTGTTAGACAATACTGAGCAGCTTTCCCTGTGCTACACAGCATGTGCATGGAACAGGAGGTATTCTGCAGCTGCCTTTGGAAAATACAACCTGCCGTATACTGTATTCAAATATAAGTTAATATAATGAAAATGGAAGAGTATTTATATATATAATCTCCACTAACTGTTGATAGGCAGTTGGTTTACTTCTAGTTTGGGGATATTATGAGTGAAATTGTTATGAACACTTCTGTACATGTTATATGATATTAAATGTATCCATTTTTTTGGTTGAATGTATTCAAGACATGGTATTGCTCAGTCATAGATAGTTTCAGGTTGTGTTTTCAAGAAGCAGTGATTGAAACAAATATGCAGACATATTTGATTTATTTAAAGAATGCTTTCCAGGAAAACCTATTGAAAAGTGAGAGAAGCAGAATAGGCAAGGTGAAAAGCTAATCTAGAATGTCATCTGAAATAGTCAGGCCTTCCTTGGCCTCATCCACAGGAGAGTCTGAAACTTAAATCACATGTTAGAGTAGTCTTTCTCTAAAGGCTGGAGAGCAATGTAATGTATCAGTTGAACATCATCAGTGAACAGTCTGCTTCATTGTGTCACGTGAGTGTATGTTCCTCGGTTCTTTGTCTCGTCACAACAAAGATTTGGAGTGATGGACATTAAAGCCCCCTTGGCGTGTCATAGCTCTCAGGTCTTGGATAGACCGTGTTATAGCTCTCAGGTCTCGAATGGACCGTGTTATAGCTCTTAGACAAATCAGTGTTATAGCTCAGTGTTACAGCTCTATTTTATTTAGAAGATAGCAGGAAAATCCATCTTCAAGGCGTGAGGGCACATCGATCGATCCAAAGACACGAGGAGAAGAGCACCCCAGTGCGTGTGAGAGAGAGCAAGAGCGCGCGTGAGCTAGCTTTGGCTCCTCTATTTATATGCTTATCTCTCCCTGGGCCTGTCCTATGTAAATTGGGCCAGCCAGGAGTGTTGTTTGTTTTACCTGAGGTCCTCACTCCCGGTCCTCAGACCTTTTTTTGTTCCATTTTTGTGGGTTTTTTCCTTCCTTGTCTCGTAGCCACTGCCATTTTGGACTCCTTTTCTCTGTTTTACTTACCTAACATTCCTCCTTCAAGTGATGGGAGGCCCAATATTTTGGGAATAGGGGTGTCGAAGTCTTTCTAGCTACTTCCTTTTGAATTGGGATGGCGAGGGGTATTGGGCCTCCCCCTCTTGCTAGTCTCAAGCCTCAGAGTCCTTATAGCGGTGTCCATCTAATGGTGTGTGATATTTTCTGTGGTCAGCTGTAGAACTATATATCTTTGTTGAACTGGCACTGCATGTTGTAGCTGGTTGACCTGGGCAGAGACAAAACAGGTTAGACAATTGACAGTATATGGAATAATCATAAGCATCATCAATATAGAATAACAAGGACTAGTAGGGGTATTAGTCAATTTTACATTTACATCGCTAGGATGGCTCAAGTCCTTCCTTGTTCAGGGATCAGAAGATCTATCTCCTGTCTGTTTTGGAGTACAATTTCTGTCAAGCTGTGTTGGCTCTTTAGAGCTATCCTGATAAATCTCATCTCCAGAAACTAGATTTTGGGGGTGTTCATTAGAATGGCACTCATTGGTATACGCCTAAATAGGTATCTGAGATCTCCCAGGGGCTCACAGGTGTATTGAGTGTCCTCTTCTGTTTTCTTCCATGGCTTGACTCGTGAGTAGTGAATCCAGGCATCGTGTCTTGGTACCTTGACTGCTGTGGGGGTAGAAAGTATTACAGGGTAGGGGCCCTTCCATGTGGGCTGGAGTTGAGCTTCTGGGGACCCATGTTTCCAGACTTTAATTAGGACTTGAGTCCCTGGAGCATATGGCGGTGACTCCTTAGAATCTTTTGGGTCCTGGTTTATATCCCACAAGTGTATATCTTGTTGGAATTGCCCAATGGCCATAGTATAAGACTGGAGGGTCTGAACCTCTGGATCTAGGAAGAGGTCATTGACATAAACAAAAGGTCTCCCATATAGCATCTCATAAGGACTAAGATCAACCTGTTCCTTAGGGGCAATATGGGTGCGGAGGAGAGCTATTGATAAAGCCTCTTTCCACCCCAGGGAGGTCTCCTGGGTTCTTTTTTATCGCTGATTTTAAGAATTTCTTGGCTCTTTCTACTTTTTCTAAAGATTGAGGCCTCCAGGCACAATGGAGATAATAAGTAATGCCCAATGCTTTCGAGATCCCCTGGGTGACCTTGGTAGTAAATGATGTCCCATTGTCACTTTGTAATGACTTGGGCAGACCAAATCTTGGAATCATTTCATGAATCAGTTTTTTTAATCACCTCCTCAGCCTTCTCAGTTCGAGTGGGAAAGCCTTTAATCCATCCTGTGAATGTATCTATCATGACTAATAGGTATTTATACCCTTGAGAAACTGGCATCTGGGTGAGGTCCATCTGCTAGGTCCATCTGGGTGAGGTCCTCTCCTGGGTAGGCCCCACGTCATTGAAAGGGCTGGGCCAGCTGGAGTCTTTGAGCTCCTTGGGGGTTGTTTAACTGGCAAGTGGGACAAGAGGAGACCATCTGTCTTATAGTTGTTTGGAAGCCTGGTCCTCTGAAGGACCTTTCTAGTAATCTTTGGAGGGCCTTTTTTCCTAAATGAGTAGTGGCATGTAAGGAGTTAACCAACTTCCATTGGAGGTTAAATCTGGGTGAGGTCCATCTGCTAGGTCCATCTGGGTGAGGTCCTCTCCTGGGTAGGCCCCACGTCATTGAATGGGCTGGGCCAGCTGGAGTCTTCGAGCTCCTTGGGGATTGTTTAACTGGCAAGTGGGACAAGAGGAGACCATCTGTCTTATGGTTTTTTGGAAGCCTGGTCCTCTGAAGGACCTTTCTAGTAATCTTTGGAGGGCCTTTTTTCCTAAATGAGTAGTGGCATGTAAGGAGTTAACCAACTTCCATTGGAGGTTTTCAGGCAGAAAAAGGAGTCCCTCCTTTTGGAACCACCCCATATGATCTTCCTGAAAGCCATTGCTCTTAGCTTTAAGAGTCTCACCTTCAGTATATGAAGGAGTTTCTGGCAAATTAGTCTGTGGAACTAAGGTGGCAATCCCTATTAGGTCATGGTTCTGTAATGCTGTTCTCCTAGCTGCCTGAACAGCTGCTTGGTTCCCTCGTGCCACTTCTGTGCTCCCTTTTTGGTGCTTTTTACAGTGGGAGACTGAAACCTCAGTGGGCAGACGGACTGCCCCCAAGAGTTGAAGAATCTGATCACCATATTTGATTGGGGACCCTCGGGTGGTCAAGTGGCCCCTTTCTTTCCAAATAGCTGCATATGGATGTAGCACCAGAAAGGCCTACTTGGAATCAGTGTAAATGACTATTCTTTTTCCTTTTCCCAGCACTAAANTGAAACCTCAGTGGGCAGACGGACTGCCCCCAAGAGTTGAAGAATCTGATCACCATATTTGATTGGGGACCCTCGGGTGGTCAAGTGGTCCCTTTCTTTCCAAATAGCTGCATATGGATGTAGCACCAGAAAGGCCTACTTGGAATCAGTGTAAATGACTATTCTTTTTCCTTTTCCCAGCACTAAAGATCGAGTCAGGGGTATGAGCTCAGCTAATTGGGCTGAAGTACCTTGTGGCAAAGTCTTGGCCTCTATGGTCTCAAAGTTGGAGACTACTGCATACCTGGCTCTTCTTTTTCCATCCAAGACAAAGCTGCTTCCATCAGTGTACCAGGTTTCCTCAGGATTGGTCAGAGGATCTTCTGACAATCCTTCTTGGAGTTTTGTCCAGTGGTCCAAGGTTTCTAGACAAGAGTGAAACGGTAGAGAGCCTTTGGGGGTAGGCAGGAGGGTGGCTGGGTTAAGAACCTCACAAGAGGATATTTTGAGGCCTGGATTTTCCATCAGCATTACTTGATATCTGAGGATTCTTTGATCAGACATCCATAAGTGGCCTCTCCCATTTAGGAGTTGTTTTACTTCAGTTCATTTCCATTGCTCAGTCGTGTCCGACTTTGCGGCCCCATGAATCGCTGCACGCCAGGCCTCCCTGTTCATCACCATCTCCCGGAGTTCACTCAGACTCACGTCCATCGAGTCAGTGATGCCATCC
>SJYT01024894.1:0-31509 GCA_006410635.1 Cephalophus harveyi | reverse complement strand
CATCTCATCTAAAGAGGCAGCAGCGTCCTGCTGTTGTAGTTGTTGTAACTTAATTCTGATATCTGATGCACATTGGGACAGGAATTTGTCCTTTAAAATCACCTGTCCCTCATAAGAGTATAAATCCAGATTGGCAAACTTTTGGAGTGCCTCTTTTAGCCTTTCCTGAAAGGCAATGTGGTTCTCATTGGGCTCCTGAGTTATTGCTGAGACTGGGCACAGTCCCACAAGTAATAGGGTTCCTTCTGTTTCCATGGGTGGACTTCCTTAGGGGTGAGTCTTTCTGAAGCTTATCCTACCCAGAACTGTTGCAACCTGAGAGCCAGGCGTTCCCGGGTCAGAGTGCAGATCCCCCGGCAGGCTGAGGCATGACAGCCTCCTAGAGATCGAATCCCCAGGTAGGTCGAGGCATGATGGCCTCCCAAGAATTGGGTCCCTGGGCAGGTCGAGGCGTGATGACCTCCTGGGACCACTGGCGGATCCCGGAGCAGGTTGAGGCGTGACAACCTTTCGAGAATCAGATCCTTAGGCAGATCAAGGCGTGATGACCTCCTGGGACCCCTGGACTGGAGTTTGGGCATCCCCAAGGTCTCCAGTGTGACCAGTACTGGGTAGGATTAGGGGATTGGATATTATAGAGTAATTCCCTCCCAAAGCCAGCTGTTTTCTGGTTGTCTCTCCAGAATATTGTAGAGGCAACCTTGTGGATCTAGATGGGGCTCAGGAAAAGAGCATGAAACAGGAGGGAAGGAGGCAGAGCACAACCTTTGAAAGAATGACACAGCACAAGGGCATAATGTAAACCAATTAAAATCAATTGGGTCCAAGATGACGAGTCAAATTCAAGTAAACCTTAATCCCCAACCTATAAGCCAACAGACACACCCAGAGGTGGCAGGACAGCTCCAAGGCATGGTCAAAAGAGGGAGGAGTGGGTGGTTCCCCAATGGCTAGGATGATTCTTCCACTCAGTAGCATATGAATTCACCCCGCTGGCAAAACCTAGCCAGGCCGCATTCCATGGCCAGTACCCTGTAGAGTGAGCGCTTCTCTCTGAATCTTAACAAGTCTACCTCTTACCTATCGCTTTGAATTTTAATGAAATTTTGCAATGAGACCCCAGAGCCTGAGCTTTATTACCTGAAGCCATTCTGGGTTTTGGTTGGGCTCAAGTCCTGGGAGAGGGCTGAAGGACAGGAGGAAAAAGCAGTGGGAAAAACGTGCCAAGGAATTCCCTTCATAGCCTTCCAGAAAATTTGCTAAATATCTGACCAGTGCTCAGTTTTTTTGGTCTGACCCTTGGAACAGAGAAGAGAAAGGACAGAAGAACCCCCACCGGCTGTGTAACAGCTACTGGGGCTCAGCAGATAGCACCTTTGGGACATGCTGAGGACTAGCCTCTCCAGAGTCCCTCAGTTGTGCCCCCTGCCACCTGCCTGTTCGTGGGAGGTTCGAGGAAACAAGAAATGAGAGATTGTAAAGGAATTAAGATTTCGTTAGGCATGTCCCTCCAGCCATAGGAGCGAGAACCTCTTACCTTAACTGGAGGTCTTCTGGAATCTGAGACTGGGCCGCGTGAGATTTCTGCTGTTTGTTTTTCGCTGTCCCGATTTCCAGCACGATGGGCCTTCCCCTGCGCTGGACTTTCTTCGCGGTCCACCTCTACCGCGGGAGCTTCGCTGAGTTGGGCTCCGGCTGTGCTTGGCCTCTTCCACGCGGAGGTTGTTTCAGCCAGGTTAAATCTGAGTCACGGCACCATAGATGTCATGCGAGTGTATGTTCCTCAGTTCTTTGTCTCGTCACAACAAAGATTTGGAGAGACGGACATTAAAGCCCCCTCGGCGTGTCACAGCTCTCAGGTCTTGGATAGACCATGTTATAGCTCTCAGGTCTTGAATGGACCATGTTATAGCTCTTAGACAAATCAGTGTTACAGCTCTATTTTATTTAGAGGATAGCAGGAAAATCCATCTTTGAGGCATGAGGGCACATTGATCCAAAGACACGAGGAGAAGAGCACCCCAGTGCGTGGGAAAGAGAAAGAGCGCTAGCTTTGGCTCCTCTATTTATATGCTTATCTCTCCCAGGGCCTGTCCTGTGTAAATTGGGCCAGCCAGGAGTGTTGTTTGTTTTACCTGAGGTCCCCACTCCAGTCCTCAGACCTTCTTTTGTTCCATTTTCATTTTCGCCGGCTTTTTCTTTCCTTATCTTGTAGCCACCGCCATTTTGGACCCCTTTTCTCTGTTTTACCTACCTAACAATTGAGTATGGTGATGAAGACTGGGCAGCAATGGGATACCTCTATATAGACATGTCTAGTGTCAACTGAAAGCAATTCTACAAAGTAAAGGGCCGTTATAAACTGATGGGAACCAAGATTCATGCCAACTGGGGGATGGTACACAACAGAGACTAGAGACATAGGTGGAAATACTAACTGTATTTATCACAGTGCATCCTTTGAACTTGAATCTCCCATTAAGTTAATTGTTTCCATTATAGTACTAAATGCTGATTTATCACTGTTCTCTGAAAAATTTACAAGTGTTAGGTTAGTAGTGGAACTCAAGATCCTGCTCTTAATTACTTCCTATTATCGGTTACCTTCTAGATCATAGATATTAAGGCTCTATTATCTTCTCCTTCCTAACTTAATCATTCTCAACTCCTCTCTGCCACAATTCTTGGCTAGCACTCTTGTCTAAGGGGTTTGCCTGATGGAGTGACCCAGCTTCTTATCTCTGAAGTGTGGGAGACCTTGATCACCATACACTTATATCACATTGCTATACTTGTCAATTTATAGTTAAGTTAGACATCGGAGTAAAAAAAGATGCCTTGGTGGATTACATTGATATGTTTCCCCCAATCCCATTTTTTGACAGTAGTCCTATCTTTTCTTGATTATCAAGGCTAATTACCCTTGGCAGGTGTGATAACTTCTTTGATATTGGTAGTGACTTTCTTTTTCTTACCTGCTTGTCTACTGACTCAAAGTTAGTGATGAGGCAATATCCTTAACTTTAATGGAAATCTTACTCTTCATCTAGTAAGTTTTCTTTCATGGGAATCAGAATTTTCTGGTCAAGCGAAAAACGTACAAATTCCTTGACTCACTGGAAGTGATGGTAAGCCATGCCACTACTACTTCCACTCCTTGGTCCTTTCACCTATGAACTCTACCTATTGATTCCAAACTATCATCTAATGGCTGTTTGCTTATCGTCTATAAACACAATCAAGATTGCTTCCTTATTCTTGATGGTGTCATTGTCAAGCTGATGTTTCAGCTGCATCTTTATGAGGCTATCTCACTTCTCTAATAGGCTAGCACCTACTAGTTGAATCAGTATGTGCAGGGACCAGTGAATTCATGGCTTTGATCACACCTTCTTTGCTATAAAGGCTCCTTTGTTTTGAAATGATGTTATGTGGGATTTCACGTTGGTGAATCAGATACTATGAGAGTTCATGGAGGGAGGTTTTGGGTGACATCCTCAAGACATGAAAGGCAAGCTAATTCCTGGAGTATCTTTCACTTTTCACTTTCATGCATTGGAGAAGGAAATGGCAACCCACTCCAGTGTTCTTGCCTGGAGAATCCCAGGAAATGGAGGAGCCTGGTGGGCTGCCATCTATGGGGTCGCACAGAGTCAGATATGACTGAAGTGACTTAGCAGCAGCAGCAGGAGCAGCAGCATGGAATTAATCCCCACCCACACTTTTAGTCAATGATAACAGAACTAAAGGAGTCCAGAGTAAAGAGATTTTAGGTCAGCTTGTCATAACATGTGGGCGCTCAACCTTCAACAGTTTGCGGAATTTTATACTTGGCTGTAGGAGTGCTGATTCACTGTGAGGTGGTTCATTGAGGTCATGCAGAGAAGCAGAGAAGCAGCCCATCAGGGCGGATACTGAATGCAGGGGGCCTGAGGCTGTGCTTGGAAATTCAAGGCAGAGAATGGCCAGTGTGGTGGGAAAGGGTAGGTGAGGGCTAATCTAGGGACAGCTTGCCTAAGAATCAGAAGCTGAAGAGATGATTGGTTGCTAGAAAATCAAAGAGACTAGACTTTGAAATTGTCAGGAGCAACTGCAGGAGGAATTCTCCTGAGGTCGTGCACACACACACACACACACACACACAATCTTCCAGGGAATGGTTCTTCACTGATGGCTCAGCACTGATGTCCATTGTTGACTAGACAGACATTCAGCTGTTGCCATAGCTAAACTCTCTTTGGTGAAAGAGATTCCACCAAATTGGAATTGGGCTCATGTAGTTGGGTTTATGAGTAGCCTTCATCTCTGACACCACGGCTGCTCCATTTGGCAATTCACTGTGCCAAGCTGTAATGCAGTCAAACAGTGGAGAGCCTAAATGACATGACCAATTTGCTAAACTGTTTTCCACTTCTTATAAGTCTCTGAACACACTTTTCTTGGGTCACTTCTCCTTATAATGCCCAAACATGTGCCCTTTGGGAGAACTTCCATACTCCATTGGCTTTCTAGGGTCACCCTAAATGTGACCTTGCTCCAGTAAATTAGAAACCTTCCTTTCACAATAGAATAGCTTACTTATAATAATAGACAACTCACCCATACATGTAATATAGATCTTTTATCTCACCCACATTCTTATATTGAACTATTAATGTTTAGTCTGTAGTATCATAATCCCTTATGTGTTGAATACCTATTTTCTAAATGCAACAATGAAAAAAAAAAAAAAACCTTAGTTTTTATGTGCTGTAAATGAATGAGTGTTCTTGTTTCGTTGGAAAATCTTCATATGTAACCACAAACAATAGTGTGTGCAATCTTTTTTTCTAATGGTCTTTATTTATTTTTAAACATTTTTAAAGATTACTTTCCATTTATAGTTACTAAGAAATAATGGCTATATTTTCCACTATGTATGAGAAACCTGCTAGCCTTATCTTACACTTAATAGTTTTTACCTTCTATTTGCTGCCAGTATATCTTGATATGCCAAAAGAAACTAACCAATTATCAAAACCCCACTATTTTGAACATTTAGATTTTTTTACAGAACTTGGTTTTAAATATTATTTCTTTTTTGATTTATATACAGAAGTATTACTATCAAGAGTATATTATTTCTTAATAGGAGGGCTGTGTGGTTGTTATGACTGTTGTGATTTGGCAATAATTACTGATAAATACTGGACCCTGAGAGCTGCATGTTGGACTGTGGTGCATCTGAGAGTGCAGCAGGGACACTGTAAGAGAATCAGGTACACAGAGCTGTTTTTAAGAGATAGATGGCTCTGGCTACTCTTGTTTCTTATTCTTCTTCACCTGATACCTTCATGTCTCTTCCTCTTGGCTTTCATCCCATATAGAAGCTTCCAGTCATCTCACTTCCCAGACTTTACATTTCCCATGGTATATCCCTCTCTTTACTTGATAGCAATGGTCATATGCACAAATCTAGTCTCATTTCAACACAGAGTTGGTATACATTTTTCTAGAATTTTGAATGACACATCATCCCTGATTTCTGTTCTGCTGTTCTGTCTCCATGCTAAGAGAAGTCTCCACCACTACACAATTCTGATGAAGTATGACAGGATATTTGTGAGCTATTTCGGCCTCCATAGGTTTAATGTCCATTCCACTCACATAAGCACATGAGAAGTTTATTGCTTAGTGACGTTTCTTGATCTAAAGTACCTGTCACTACTTGTGACATTGCAGCTCAGATTAAAGATCAGCCTGGAGCATTGGCTCAAATGGGCCTTGAGGCCTCAGGAGCGGTTCTGTTTCTCACAGCTGCACCTTGGGCTCATCTGTCCCAGGTTGGGGCTCTCCTGCCACATACACTGCCTTGCTCGAGGCAAGGCTGTCATTACAGTTTTTCAGTTGCATAAGAGAAAGGAGGCCTCATTTTTCAAAGCATATAATTATACACTCATTTTAAGAACTAGCACTATTATTGGCCCACTGCTTTATTCACATTTATGTTGGATTTTGAAAGCATGCTTATCCAATTTTTGAATTACCATACCCATCTGATATTGTTTAGGGCTAAAAATAATTTGAGTAATGACCACATGAAAGAAGTATTACAAAACTGCAAAACTGCAAAAAAGAAGTATTACAAAACTGCAAAAAATATATTGCATAAAAATCAGGATCCAAGCAATTAGCATTTAGACAATGGAGATCTATGTGATTTAAAAAAAAATTAGTTACAAAAGTAGTTCAGTATTTTAATGTGTTTCTCATATGACGTATGTCAGACTGTATATAGAATATTGATTTTCATCCCTGCCAGCAAATCGCGAGTGAAATGCTGCCAGTCAGAAAATTGTCTAGAAGAGAATGAAAGGCCTGAGAGCAATAACGTGTAATAAATAGTCAAAAGAAATGATGTTAAGATTAGGTCCTCTAAAAGGTATAACTTTCAGTGGACCTCTTAGCTATTCTCAAACACTTAAAGGACTTTTACATGCTATAAACAGATGTGAATAATTGTAGACATTGCCAAGGACTTAGACTTCATTATAAAAACTAAAACCATTCAAAAAATAACCCAATCATATAAGGACAAATACTGCATGATTTTGCTTCTGTGAAGTATCTCAAATAGTCAGTCTTATAGAAATCACAGAATAGAATGACAGTTAACAGGAACTGGGGAAAAGAAATGGGGAGTTTCTATTCAATGTGTATAGTGTTTCAGTTACACAAGATGAAACATTCTATAGATCTGCGGTACAACACTGTGCCTACAAATAATAATAGTGTTTTGTATACTTAAACATCTAAAGAGAGTAGATAGGTTGTATTCTTACCATAACAATAAAAAAGTAAACAGGAGCTTAAAAAAGTGGTTGTGAGTATTATCAAAAGAAAATAGATATTTACTATAATGCTCAACTTTTTGAAATCTTTGTTGGCAAGTTCTGTGTAAAGACAGAGGATTGAAACAGTATACCTACCTGTAGTTCCTTCTGGATTCCCACTATACAGTAAATCAAATTATTTTTGAAATGATTTCCATTTCCTGAGATCTTTCTGAATGGATGAGGAAATATGGATGATTCACAGAGCATTTTAAAGTAGTGATGCTGGTGGGAGATGGTTATGAACAGGGAGGCCTGGCGTGCTGCAATTCATGGGGTCGCAAAGAGTCGGACACGACTGAGCGACTGAACTGAACTGAACTGAACTGAAGTCCAAAAGGTCAAAGGGAATGAAAAACTAGATAACAGAAACAAAATATTGGAAGAGAAAGATATATAAGATTGTAGAACATAATTTAGATGATTAGAAATTTATTTCAAGAGGACTAATATTCAAGTGATAGGTGTTCTAGGAAAAGAAGACATATGCAAATCATTAGTGAAATAATTCTTTAAAGTAATTGCAAACTCATAGAATGTATAGTCTGATAGAACCCATATGTCCAGAAAAAACGATGAATTAGTAATGAAACCAAAATAAGTATTTGAAAACAAAGCTAAACCTCAAAAGACACATTAGAATAGCTTTGGACTTCTCAACAGCAATATTACAAGGTAAAAGACTTTGAAGCCATATTTTCAAAATTCTGAAAGAAAGTTGCTTCAAATCTAGAATTTTATATTCAGCCAAACCATTGTTCAAAAGCAGAACAATAAATAGCATCTTCACAGCTAAATGCTCTAAAAAAAGGTCATTTAAATTCTTTCCTTAGGAAGATATTGGAGAATATTATCCATGGAAGCCATAAATAAAAGAGCTCTAGATAGAAAAATGGTGCACAAATCAGGAAAGAATAAAAAGGAATTCCAGGATGCCAGTGACAGAAATCAAAAGATCACAACTGAGAACCACCTGCTACAGCAACCAGCTTACATTAGATCAGGTCAGAAGTTCTAGGGGAGAATTCTCAAAAAGATAAAATTGATAGTACATGTGATATGTCTTAATATCCTGAGAGAATATATTAAAAAATTGAAAATTTGGAGTTTGGTTACTGTTCATTCTACAGGATATAAGGAAACATTTTAAAGATCATTTTTTAATTTAAGAAGTAAAATGTGGTGAAGGAAAAGAAAGGAGTTTGTTACATGTGTTGTCAATGATATAAACATTAAATTTCAAACTAATGAAAATCATGGTATTAGTTTATTGGTAAAATGGGATGATGGAAATTTTATGTTTGTGATGCTTGTGTGTACTTCAGTTTTATTTACCTCACTTTGTATATGTAGGCTTACTGATTCAAGGTAGAAAGAGAGATCAATCATCATCTTTCTCTAGTTGAAATAATAATGCCTAAAGTGAAATAAGTTTGAAAGTTGTCTCTATGTGTGTGTGTATGTAACTTAGAGATATGGAGGTAAAAGCAAAGTAATAATTTGAAAAAAAGTGAAGGGATATTCTGATATATAAAATGAAAAATGTAAAGATAACATGAATAATCACTTCATGAAAAAGTATATGGAAAATTATTTTAAACTATATATGCTTAGACTCTTCATCAAAATAAAACATGAAAGGAAGTTTTAGAAATGATGTCATTGTATTGGATTGGCCAGTTTGTTTAGGTTTTTCTGTACCAGTTTAAGGAAAAACCTAAATGAAGTTTTTGGCCAATCCAGTATTTGGTTAGCCCAAACTCCTGTTTATGCCCCTTCTTATAAAATGTCACTTCATCTTGCTCAGAGTGATGAAAGCATCAGCATAAGACCTTGCTCTTCTTTTGTCTCTCCTTTTTCACAACTAAAATCTGACATATATCCACATACAAAAGTCCCATACAAAAAGGGCTACTGCAACATATGCCAAGGAATCTGGGAGCTATGGAAAATAAACTTACTTTGGCTACATGTGCAAAAGTAAATTGCCTTGGTGAATGATGAACACTTTTTTTTTTTTAATATTCAGATAATTGAGCAAAGATTACCTTTGGGTTTGAATTATTTTTATCTCAGTAAATGGTTTCTCTTCATGAATGAGAGGATGTAAAGAATGTCTGTCTCTATGATAAAATAGTGAATTGGAAAATACTTCAGTGCTTTGATATTTTTCATGATATGATAGTCAAAAGTACTATTCCCTAGTATTTATGGTCTTACCCTTCAATGCATGTAATAAAATTGTACTGTCTGCCTCTTTGAGGTTAGACATGACCATGTGACTTATTTTAAGGAATGAAATGTGGGAAGACATGATGAGTGTCTCTTCAGGGTAGGTACAACTCCAGGTAGTAGTGTGGATAAGAAAAACATGCACTTTTAAGAAAATTGCAATACACTCATACTAGTGGAACAAACTTTACATATATTTACTCAGGAAAGGTAATTTTATTACATGAATTTTTTTGGGGGGGAGTTAAAATCCAATAAACATTCTAAAAGTTAGAACTTTTTGGGTATTTTCTATTTGCTAGACACTATTTTTTTTCATTATAATCCCCTCAAAAACCTTATGTTGTAAGGTAATATTATGACCCCCATTTTATAGAACCCTCCACAGACCATAGACTTTAAAAACTCACCAAAAGATCATAGACATACTATGCCTCCAAGCCAGAGTTTGGACTCAGGCATCTTGATGACAAAGCAGATACTTAAACTCTATGCTTTAGAGTTTACTCCACTGCAGAAATGTGATTTTTTTTAATTTGCATAAAATTTTATAAAAACACTAACATGCAGAATCTTGAGATTATGCATAATCTGAGGATACTCAATGACATTTCACATTTTTAAAATCTTATTGATTCCAAAGGGAATATATGGATTTTTATATTTATCCATCTTCATGTTGTAATTTTTATTTTATTTCCTTTCATCAATTTACTTTTTATCATAGTAAAGACAGCTTCACAGGTAGCTCGGTAGCAAAGAATCCACCAGCTAAGCAGGAGATGCAGGAGACACAGGTTTGATCCCTGGGTCAAGAAGATTCCCCTGGAGAAGGAAATGGCAACCCACTCCAGTATTCTTGCCTGAGAAATCTCATGGACATAGGAACCTGGCAGACTACATTCCATGGACTCACAAGAGTCAGACACAACTTAGCAACTAAACAACAAGCCTGAAGTAGCTCCAATTGTCATTAACAGAGTTCCTTCTCTTACAAAGAACTAAAGTTCAAAGCATTCAAAGAATAAAATATGTTGACCAGGCCCTTAGAAGATTAGAGTCTCTAAAGCAGAGAAAAACATATATAGGAAAAATTTTCCATTACAAGGTGCAATGGCACAGAGCCTAAAAGACATGCCAATTAAAGCCAATGAGGGTAAGAGGCCATGGAAACCAGTCATGTGTATGCATGACCAGGGAAGCAAAGTAAAGGAGCATCCCCAGCCTGGGTTTTTTCATATAGACAGGAAAAGAAAAGAGTGCAAGGGAGAAAGCACAGAACTCATAAAACAATGCTAAGAAATTCAATTTAGTTATAAGATAGAATTCATGAAAACTAAAACTAGGAGATGAGATTGGAAAGATAAATATGCACTTTAACTACATGCGTTTTTGTTTGTTTATTGACAGTACTTCATGGTTCATTTATATTTATTGATGTATTGTTATTTGAGAAAATATCCAGGTTCCCTGCCTGAGAGGTGGGTAGGGGCAGGGGCTGGGGGTGGGTGAAGAAATTCAAAGAAGCACCAATTCCCCCTCACACTGTCTGTAAAGTCATAGACACAAATGCCTTACAAAAAACTAAATGAAATAAAACTAAGGACATTGAAACATTTTTAGTTCCTACATTGCACATGGCACATAGCTCTAGAAGGGAAGAGGAGTTGTGTTGAGCTACAAAAGATAGCAAAAGGGTAGAGCCAGTAAGTTGTTTCTGAAAAGTTAATACAGTTATCTAAGACCTTATTTGAAAGTGTGGTCAAATGCTAATATTTGAGTAAATGGTGTCTGTGTCAAATGTTACAAGTTTAACCTTTTCTCAGCTGTCAGTAAAAGGCAATTGTCAACTTGTCATACAGGTAAAAAGCAAATAAGCAAATCAATCAACTTCTCGGTTAGGATCAAGTTCCATTCTGCTTTTTTCTCCTTTGCCAAATAACAGAAGAAACAAATTTCTTCTACTGGTCATTGCAATTTAGTCTAGATTTAAAATAATGTTCCCAAGAGAAGTGGCAGTGTTTTAATAAAAATATCTAATTCTGTTTTTGTTGCTGGTTTTATTCTTGGTCTAGCACTAAAAGTTAGCTTGCTGTGGACTCAGAAGTATTCACAAGATACAGAGGTAAGTCCATTATATCTTCCCAGGTGGCCTTAGCAGTAAAGAATTCACCTGCCAACACAGGAGACAAAAAGAACCATTCGATCCCAGAATTGGGAAAATCCCCAGGAGAAGGAGATGGCAACCCACACTAGTATTCTTGCCTGGAAAATTCCATGGTCAGAGGAGCCTGGTGGGCTAGAGTCCATGGGACCATAGACTGTTAGACATGACTGAACAGACACAGGGATAAACCAAGGCATTATGGCACACTTATGGCAGAAAAACAAAGAGGAACTAAAAAGCATCTTGATGAAAGTGAAAGAGGAGAGTGAAAAAGATGGCTTAAAATTCAACATTCAAAAAAACGAAGATCATGGTATCCGGTCGCATCACTTCATGGCAAATAGATAGAGAAACGATGAAAACTGTGACAGACTTATTTTCTTGGACTCCAAAAATCGCTGTAGATGGTGACTGCAGCCATGAAACTAAAAGACGCTTACTCCTTGGAAGAAAAGCTATGACCAACCTAGATAGCATATTAAAAAGCAGAGACATTACTTTGCCAACAAAGGTCCCTCTAGTCAAAGTTATGTTTTTTCCAGTAGTCATGTATGGATGAGAGAGTTGGACTATAAAGAAAGCTGAGCACTGAAGAATTGATGCTTTTGAACTGTGGTGTTGGAGAAGACTCTTAAGACTCTCTTGAACTGCAAGGAGATCCAACCAGTCCATCCTAAAGGAAATCAGTTCTGAATATTCTTTGGAAGGACTGATGCTGAAGCTGAAACTCCAATACTTTGGTCGCCTCATGGAAAGGGCTGACTCATTGGTAAAGACCATGATGCTGGGAAAGATTGAGGGCAGGAGGAGAAGAAGATGACAGAGGATGAGATGGTTTGATAGCATCACGGACTCAATGGACACGAGTCTGAGCAAGCTCCGGGAGTTGGCAATGGACAGGGAGGCCTGGTGTGCTGCAATCCATGGGGTTGCAGAGTCCAACATGACTGAGTGACTGAACTGAACTGACTATGGGACATCTGGCATCATATATAAACTGAACAACAAAAAGTTGTTGCTGATGTTGCCTGTTAGTTTAACTGCTTTCCACAGTATTTCATTAACAGTTTGTGCAAATAAGTGCTGAAAAATTCAGGAAGGAGAGTTTTCTCAGGACATTAAATGGGGCTGCAGACCTTTAAAGAGTAACTGTTTATGTGATAGTACACTATAAATTAAGGATTAATTCACAATTAGAAAATGGTTAAAATTACATTTTGAGCTTTCAATGGTGTGGCTATGTGGAAAACATTTCACTGAAAGGTCAAACTTGTAAATGTTTCAAGACAAAATATTCTTCCCCCTGCTGCTGCTACTGCTGCTAAGTCGCTTCAGTCGTGTCCAACTCTGTGCGACCCCATAGATGGCAGCCCACCAGACCCCCATCTAAAAACTGTGACCTTTACACGTTTTTTTCCACTCTGGCAGAATAGACTCCTATGACTGTTATACTTTTCTGAGCTTGTCTGTTGGTGGTGAATGTGTGCATATGTCTTTTGTAGAAAGATGCTAGTAATAGATTTTTTTTCCTCCTGTAGTGGTGAGTATGCACATCCATAATTCATCAAAACAGACGTTTGGAAAATGAATTAAGCACACCAACCACTTTTCTGACTCACAGGTTTCATGTTTGCTTATTAAAATAACAATAGTTTTTTTGACCAAGTGCAAATGTGGTTTTAGCATAAAAATGTATTCTTTTTGCAAATAATCTTTTAGTATTTGGTTTAAAACTTATTTTCTAATGAGTCATATAAGCAGAGATCTTTTAAATGAATAATTCTTCTTGGCCAAAAGTGAGTAGTCTATAAGCAAGTATATTTCCACATGTTAAAGGACACATATACTGGAGAAAAAGAAACATGTACTGTAAATTAAATACAAAAGTCCTGGAATGATTTATAGAACTGAGTACATCATAAGCAAAGAAATAGGAAGAAGTTTTCAGAAGCAACACTTAGGGGGAAGCATAATCATAGCTTTAGAACTCTTAATAAGTTAAGGAAGAAAATTCACATAAGAGGGATACTACACTATATATTCTTTGAATCTTATTATATATGTATACATATGCATTTGGTGTTGATATGGCAGAATTTATATGCCAAGACAAAATGCAATTTTTCCCATACTATCATTAAAATAGCTAGAGAAAGAGCCAAATAAAATATAAAATGTTATGGTATATAAGGAAAAGCTCTTATTTTGGAGACAAAATTTCAATTTCCTTGCTACCTTGGACTTTAGATAGTTCAATTTTATTTTCCATTAAAATTCCATGTTGTTTACTGAATGAATTAATTGTGTTTCTACCAGGTCAATGCATTTTCATTCAGTAACTTACACAAACTAGGAAATGTGATGATAGATATCCAGAGTGGCTGTTCAGTTCAGTTCAGTTCAGTTCAGTCGCTCAGTCATGTCCGACTCTTTGCGACCCCATGAATCGCAGCACGCCAGGCCTCCCTGTTCATCACCATCTCCCAGAGTTCACTCAGACTCATGTCCATCTAGTCCGTGATGCCATCCAGCGATCTCATAATGAGGAAGAAAAATCACAATTGGGCTGCACTTGCAAGATGGGTTTCTTCTTTCTCTAAGGAGTAAATATCCCTTAGAGAATTTAACAGATCAAACACTCCTAGAAACTCTATACTTGTATAGGTTTTTTTAAAATTCTTCTAAAAAAGTAGAGACTGAGAATAACAATCTAAGCTTGTAAAGATTTATTGCAATCTCTTATTTCTCTTTGGAGAATGATACTTAGAGAAGCCTATTGGATTCTAAGCCCTGTCAAATCTGCTATAAATTTAGTGTCCTGTAGTGATGCCCCAGTATACTGATTCAGTCATCTCTGACAAAGCTTATCTTTTGTCATCAGATTGCTAAACAAATAGCTCTACTCAAAAAAATGACAAAAATCTTCAAGTTTTAAAATGTAACTTCTTAAAATTTATATAACGGGTATCTGCATAACCTTGTAAAATATATTAGCAAGTTTGTGAAAGGACAGAAAATTGCAGAATGTAATTATCTGAAAAAGTCTAGTAAGCAAATAGTTTTTTATATTTTCTGGCATGTATTTATTCTCACATTATGTCAATTTTACATGTTATACATTCAGGGTACACATCTTTTGTTAACCAGGTTACCATAATACATCTAGAGAAAAATGCCATTATTATTTTAGGAAGATTTATTTATTGAATCCTAGAAACTCAGCATTAGAAAGCATCTCAAAGTTTCTCTGAGCCCCTTCTTTCCTAGTGCACTGTGGTGTGACACACAGAACATGGTTAGGAGCTACTCGTGCTTGTCAACTGTTGTTTATTTTCTCAACCATTCTCATCCTTAGCCAGTTGTCTCTGTGTCATGAAAAAATAAGGGGCTTCCCTTGTAGCTCCATTGATAAAGATTCTGACCGCAATGCAGGAGACCCGGGTAAAAATCCTCATCACCTGGATAGCCAATTTCATACATTATATTTTTTTCCTGTGGAAATGCCCAAGAATATTTTTGTTTCCTAACTAAAATGTAACTATTTACTCATTTAGTCCCTTTGAAAATGATTATTACTTTATCTTTTTATTTTAATTTATTTTCACTTAAGGAAAATGTAATTGATCTCTTTCCTTTACACTTTGGTTAATATGGTTCATGAGAATTTTAGTGAGCCAAGTCACTAGGCCCATTTTTATTTTGTGTGCACATATTTGGAAAAGCTTCACAAATCTAAATTTACCATATAGTAGCCCTGTCATATCTCCCACTAGGTGTTTTTTTTCATAAATAGCTGCATTTGGTGTAAAAAAAAAAAAAAAAAATCTTAGGCTTGTTGGAATGATGCATGTGAAACTGCATTCTCATTTCACAGTATTTTTTAAAAGGTATATTGCAGTTGTTTCAGCCCACTGAAAATGTGTACAATTTAGTTACTGGTCATCTATTTGTGCATTAAGCATATTTCCTACTCCAGACCTATTTGTATCATTGAAAACCATATAGTTAGGATGCTTGGGGCTGGTGCACTGGGATGACCCAGAGAGATGGTATGGGGAGGGAGGTGGGAGCGGGGTTCAGGGTTGGGAACTCGTGTACCCATGGCGGTTCATGTTGAATGACAAAACCAATACAGTATTATAAATTAAAATTTTTAAAAAATTAAAAAAAAAACTGGGGAGATTACTTCTAATACTGTAATTTAATACTGAATTATTTTCTCATAATGAGAAAGTAAATTTCGGATGATTATAGTGGAACCTTTAACTTCAACTCAACCTGTGGTTTGATGGTTGCCCTTTCATTGCAGCTGTAAGGTAGGAAAAGATAGTTAGATGTTCAACATTGAAGATGAGGAGGTAGGGCTCTAGAGAGCAAAGTTGTATTTATCATGATGATCATAGCTGATATAAAACTTTGAAATCTCAATGGCATATTTATAGGCTTTCAAACAATGTATATTGAATAAATGGATGATCAGAAATTTAATTTACATGAGAAATCAACATAGCTTCTTCATTTCAGCTATCCCCATGTATTGACAGTTTCTGGTCAGTCAGTAACTATAAGGATTTCATGTAGAGCTCACAATTCTACTTCGTTCTCATTCAATAGATTACCCTTACCTTCTGGTCCTTTTGAAATCACTGCTTACGTTGGCAATGATTGCCCCTCTCTCCTCACTCTGCTGCCTAATGGAGGCCCTTTTAATATTCTTCCCAGGAACCAGCCTCCTTGTATGTGTATGATGCCAGGGTGTTCCTGGCTGTCCAAAATCATCACAATCCCTATTCCCTCTTCTAGTTCTTTGGGCACAGAATGATGTGTCTTGCGAATGCCAAGCCACAAGTGTCTACTTTCATCACTTATTCAAGCATATTGATTTTATATTTCTTTCAGCCATTCGAGCCATTGACCAGGAAATTACAGTCTAATGAGACCCGAAAAAAAGCATTCATTAATATCTCTCATATATCCAATAATGACATGATTCAGATTGAACTGGGTGTGTGTCATAAAGTATTTAAATTCACATTTGGGTTATTATTGACCAGCCTAATTGACTGAGCATCATTCTGTTCTCCCTTTGTTTATTGAGTGAGAGAGTAAACCCTATTATGTGTCTATGAGTAAACAAAGCAGATGGTATAAATTCATTTGCATAAAAATGGGGACCCTGTATAGAAAGTGAAGTACTATTTTAGTTCCTAAAATGGCATCAGTACCCAGAGAGCGCCACAACTCAACACTTGACCTTCTAGAGCTCTACTAGGGGCCCCTACTGGTTTTGCCAGCATCATCCCTCTTTCTTCTCTTACAGCTCATGGATCATCAGACCCCTTGGCAGTTTGAAGTAAATAGTACCAGTGTCAGCTATTAGGGATGCATTTCGTGCCCTTAATGGCAAACAGATGTATTCATTAAGAGAATGTTATTTGCAGAGATTTTATGGATTTAAAAGTTTTGAAAGGAATAAGGAAAACGACCTTTCTGAGATGCACTGGAATGAGCATTAGTATATAAGCAAAAATAATTTGAAAGCATAAATGTACCTGCTGTGTCAGCTGTTGTATGGATGGAGTGTATAAGCAAAAAAAATAAGTTATATTTATAACTAAGTGAATAATTTGAAAATTCACTAATATAGATATCTATATTATGGCTAACAAAATGATATAAAGAAAAAATCTGTTTTCTTTAAAAAAATCTAACAGGATGCTTAAGTTTTTTGTTTTTTTTAAGCTGCAATTTTAAAGGAATGATATTGAATATTTGTGGTCTTCATAACACTCTGAAGACTAGAATCAGAAAGTTTAATTTGCATGCAAGTCAATGTCTATCTAAAAATATATTAATATTCTCAGTAAAAGAAATCTTTATTTTTGAAAGTGCCTTTATAGTATGACAATTGTCCCCACTATTAGGTGAACTTGGAAACACCAACCTCACCATAACAGAAAACTTTTTGAAAATAATTTAACGTGAATACCACAATTTTGGGTAAATATTTGTGAGAGGGGAAAAACCCCATGGTACAGAATATAAGCAACCCTGTGTAATGAACCCAAGACCTCTTCTCTCCATATTGCTCTCATCAGAATAAACAAGAATGGTGCAGATTTGGAGATAATGTAATGAACCTTCATTCCTTTAATTAACATGCCCTGAAGATAATCTATAATAGAGAAAGATAGAAGAAAGGAGTATTTAAGAACCTCTATTGTGCAAGCAGATGTCTCTGGGGGCGTGGGGGGGAGAGGTGGGGGGCAGGAAGAAAACATCAGCTTTATCCTTTCTGCTTCCTTTGTAGACTGACTGAGTACCAAGGTGTTCAGGAAAAATAATTTCACTGTGCTTCCCAACAGAATTCGAATCAAGTTGATGCTTCAATTAAAAATCAATGTTAAAAGTATCATAAAATGTATAATTTCAGTTACATACAATGACAGTTTTTATACAACTCCCCAGCTACTGGCTCTGTAATTGGCCTAGACCCTGGATAGAAGCCATGTTATACTTTTCAGTCTAGAGGTCATGAACAATTTGACAACCATGTACTAATCTATAAAATTATGGGCTTCTGGAGAACATGATCTTTATTCTCTTTTTACATAATTCAAGAATTGAGCATAGTATTTAGTCTAGAGTATGGGCTTCCCAGGTGATGCTAGTGATAAAGAACCTGCCTGCCAATCCAGGAGATATAAGAGAAGTAGGTTCAATTCCTGGGTTGGGAAGGTCCCTTGGAGAAGGGAACAGCAACCCACTCCAGTATTCTTGCCTGGAGAAGAGGAGCCTGGTGGAATACAGTCCATAGGGTCGCACAGAGTCAGACACTACTGAAGTGACTTAATATATACACACAGAAGTACTACAAAGATGTACCAGATAAACCCACATAAGTTTGCAAAGGTAGGTATTAATATAAAAGGAGCTTTGAGACTAAAGATAGTTTATCATAAAGCTCTCCCTAAGGATTGCTTCTTTCATCTCTGTACCTCTCAAGTACCTTGGAGTTATGGCTCTAACTGTAAAGAGGAAATAGTTGCATCATTTCTCTTAATGGCAGACATCTAAATTTCACGCCTTTGTCAAACACACAAACACAAGTGTTTGCCTGAAGAATTGCATCAAAACATTTTATTAGGGTTGTTCTTCTAATTACTAGGGAATCTAGTTACAAATTCTCTGCTTTTGTGACTTTTTACAACATTTTCTCGGAACATTTAAGGGAAAATCACATTTGATAAGGGATCTTAGTATTGTAATTGCAAATGAGACTTGGCTTTATAAGAGTTGTATGCAGTGTGAAATTACTTTCTTCCCTGATTTTATCCTGATCTTGCTTCCTCCCATAGGTTTTTAAAATTTAGTAATTCCTGAAAATTGCTTCAGCTACTAAAATGGACTTTTAAAAAAAGACATGATTTGATTTAATTCTCTGTAATTAGCCCTTAACTACTTTTTAAAAAGTGTTCAACATAGATTTCTATCTTGTTTTATAGAAATAATAACCAGTGGATTGCTTCTTTGAGATGCAGGTTTAAACCATTTAGCTTTTTTGTTGTAAACTACAAAAATATTCCACTTTCAGCTGTAATTTTCCTTGTGCAATATATGCATATTTAAAATTCAATACTGAGTTTATTCAGAAAATTGTTATAGACTCTGTTTAACACTAAAAATTTTCTCTGTGTGGGGGAATAAAAATGTACATTCTGTGCAGACTTTAAGGATTATTAATGAGGAGATATATGTATAATTTGAAATAAATCATACATTGACAGTAAAAAGAGGAAACATAAAACTGCACATACTGTGTTGCTGAATAAAAATGTCAGTGTAAATTTTTATTTTTGGCTCTGTGAAAAAGTAGTTTTATTTTGTGGCTACAAAATTCTGGACATACCATTCATTGATCGTGATGATCGAAAAAAGAGTGCCATACAGAAAATGTTGTGTGTGTGTGTGTTTTGCATAAAACTAAGTATTTGATAAAATTAGTTTAAATACAAGTCAAAATAGAATTATTTCTGGTATTATTTCTAATGGAACATTTGTGAAAATGTTTAAAAACATTTATTAAAAGTTAAAATTTCCTAAAACATAGTAATTCGATATTTGTGATAATATGATCCAAATTCTGCTGACTTCATGTTGACTATCTATTGATCTATTCAAATGACCTTGAATTACCACCACCTATGTTGCCATTCCTACTGCTACTCTGTCTACCCCCATCACTGCTAATAAGCATAATCTTAGGTAACATTTATTTAATGGATGCCTATGTCCCAATACTATGTTAAGTAATTTATTGCATTATGTTTCTCAATAAATATTTATTATATGACTTTCTCTTATGACATATGGGATTCCAAGGTAAGCAACCAGTGATGTGTATCACTTTTCAGAAAGTATTCAAAGATAAAAAGTACACTTCAAAATGTAATGAGAAAAGTATATTCTGTTTACCTAGCACATGTTAGTGCATGCGAAGGTTTTAAATACTGAAGTGAGCAAATAAGGTGTTCAAATCCCATCATTAGGAATGAGTTACTCAAGATTTTGTGGCAAATGCTCTAACGAGTATTTGGAAGTTAGGGAAGAAAATATTCTTCAGAGATCTCAGATGCTCTATGAGGAAATGAGGTTGAATTATGTGAACAGCAGGAGCAATCTTGATTGCAAAAGAGCCAAATAGCATCTAAGAGAGAAGAAATAAGTGGACATGAGGAATATAACAGGCTAGAGAGCTCTTAGTCTTCTCTAGGAAAGCAAATCTTGTGTTGGCTCATGAATTCCTTTCTAAAAGGTCACTAAGTTAATAAGAAAGACTTATTAACATAATTCCATGACCTAATCCAGGCTTCTAGTTGAGATGATATTTTCTATTACTGTAGATCCTACTTTCCAGCCATTCTAACTTTCCTAATTTATTACTCAGCTAGTCTGAGCATTCTTGCCTGTGTGCCTTCATGCATGCATGCTTTCCCTCTATTGGAATATCCTTCCCTTTATTTCTTTATCTTTCCTCAGAAATTCATCAAAATTTAGTTCAAATATCATTTCTTCATTGAATGCTATGATCCCAAAACTTACTGCATATGGCATCCCTTTTGTAAAATTACTATAAAGTAAAGTAAAGTTGCTCAGTCTTATCAGATTCTTTGCAACCCCATGGACTGTAGCCTACTAGGCTCCTCTGTCCATGGGATTTTTTCCTTCTCCAGGAGATTTTTCCCAACGCAGGGATTGAACCCGGGTCTCCCGTGTTGTAGGTAGACGCTTTACCATCTGAGCCACCAGGAAATTACTATACCATCTTCTTATTTTGATTTATATATCTACAGGCATTTTTTGTCAACTGTAAGTTCTTTGAGGTTAGTCCATGCAGTTCTAGCACCTAAGTAACATAGTTCTTGTCACACAGTAATGCTGAACAAATAAATAAAATGTTTAGAGAGTTAATACAATTTTAACTTTATAATTTCAATTTATAGTTAATTTAATTAATAATTAAAATAAAAATAAATTATAATAAATTTTATTAATATAATATAATATAAATTATAATAAATTAATTTAATTATAATTTATTTATAAAATAATTAAATTATAATTATAATTTAACTTTATAATTTTATAAATTATTCTTAAGTATTAAAGGCATGAGCATTGTCTGTTTTCTCATACATTTGCAATCTACCAGAAATGTCCTGTCTTTAATGTGCACCCCCCCTGGTGCTCAACCAGCCTTTGTTAAAATACCAAAAAGTCACCATAGGGGAAGAGCATTGTGTTCTCCCATTTTGTGTAAAACTTCATGGTTGACTTAGGAAAGAAAAAAGGAAAAGTGTCAAGTAATATTTAAAAAACACAATAAATTACATCCTTAGTTTTCACCAGCTGAGGCTGAAATTGAACAGCATTTTATAGAGAAAGCCAAACGATCCCTGGTACGGCCAGAATGTTTAACAATTCTCTAACCTCCAGGCAAAACTAATCATACAACCCAGCTAAAGTCAGCTTCAAAATGCATAGAAAATTTTGTCTAAACCCCTTTTATTCTTCCAGTAATTAGACTATGCCATGTGAGCCAATTTTATGATTAAGTTATGAATTAAAAGTACCATCCGTTAGTAAACTCACTAAGCCATCGTATTCAGCCCTGCGTAATATTGTATTACTACTAGTCTGTGCTCATGTGATTTTCTGTAGACTTCTAAGAAAATTAATAATTTCCCTGAGAAATAGAAATTCTCACCCCTTGATGCTTCAAAGGATTAGCAGTGGAATATGTGAATCAAGAAAATGAGATTCTTCTGAGCTCCTGTAGACATTTTTCTTACTGTGTTTGATTGCTTTTCTAAATTTTTTAGTTTGCCTGTTTATTATTCCCTTCCCATGTCTCCATTTTTTAACACTGATATATTTCTTAACTCCCCCCCCTTTTTTTTTTTTTTTTTTCAGTTCTTGAGAGAATATTCTATAGCAAATTTTTAGAGAATGAAAGTATCTATTAAAATCAAATATTTGGAAAAAACTTAAATGTAAGTAAGTTGGTTTGTTTCACACTATCTTTGGTTTAATCATCATGTTCATTCTATTATAATGTATTTTGATTGTGTGATCATGTAGAAATTTGGAGAAGTAATTGTAATATCACATCCTAGCCCTACTGTTTAGAGAAATATCAGAAACACTTAAACTTTCATGGAAGGTTTTCTATCATCCAAGCTCTATATGCATTTTATTTTTACTTCTATATTTTCCTTTATTTCCTGAGGTTACAGTCAATCACATCTACAACCTGTTACCATATGCACATTTGCCTTGTTTTAGGACACAGAGTGGAATTCAAGGCATTCACAGTTAGAAAACTGTAAATCTTTAACAGATTTCCCAGTGCAATTTCTAGTGCTTTCCATTTTCAGGAAATTTTGGCCATTAGAAAATCCTTTTTTATTAACTTTATGTCGATGATTGTTTGCTTCTGAATAACTTGCTTTCTAATCATCTCTTTTTATCTGAAGACCAAATCGAAGGAGGCTAAGTTGCTTTACAAAGTTTGCATATATGCAGGTACATACATCCCATTTCTTCCATCAGGTAAAATGATTTTGAGTCCTTCTATGTTATTGCTTCCTCTTTTAAGAAATCCTTCTTCTTTTGTCTCTTTAAAATTTGAATTCAAAACTTAACATTATATTCCAAGGGTAGTTTAATCAGAAGGGAACTGGATTTCATTATAGAAAAATGACTAACAAATAAGGGAAAATAAAGTGCTCCTAGTGGAACATCAGGCTTCCCTAGTGGCTCAGAGGTTAAAGCATCTGCCCGCAATGAGGGTAGACCTGGGTTTGATCCCTGGGTCGGGAAGGTCCCCTGGAGAAAGAAATGGCAACCCACTCCAGTATTCTTGCCCAAGAATCCCATGGATGGAGGAGCCTGATGGGCTACAGTCCACGGGGTCACAAAGAGTAGGACACGACTGAGCGACTTCACTTTCACTTCACTTTAGTGGAACATCAGAATGGCTATTGTATTTTATTTAATTATGTAATAGCCATCTTAGTATCTTCTCTCTATCTTAAGACTTCTAAATATAGTTGAAAAATTATGACACAAAATTATGAGTATGTTTATTGATAGAAGTGTGTTTGCACTTACAGGCAAAAGTTTAGAATCACTAACTTACATAGCATACATCTATCAAACCCCACCCACATAACCAAACAAAATTTATCTCTTTGTTTCAAAAAGTTAAACTAAGGGTTTTTTAAAATTAAGTATAAGGCTTGAAAACAGGACCTTAAGTTAATTACTCTTAAAAATTAAAAGAGTCTTTGAGAAAGATTTGTAGAAAAACAAACTTACAAGCTCTACTCAGAAAAATACAGAAATGGCCAAAATAGTAAGTTTTAGATCAGGGCCTTATATTAGTTTTCTAGGGCTGCTGTAACAAGTTATCACACACTTGTTTTAAAACAACAGGTGTGTGTGTGTGTGCGTGTGTGTGTGTGTGTGTGTGTGTGTGTGTTTGTATGTGTGATAAATGGTTTCAGTCATGTCTGACACTGTGTAACTCTATGGACTGCAGCCCACCCGGCTCCTCTGTCTATGGAATTCTCCAGGCAAGAAAACTGGAGTGGGTTGCCATGCCCTCTTCCAGGAGATCTTCCTGGAGGGATTGAACCCCCATTTCTTGTCTCCTGCATTGGCAGTCAGGTGACTACTAGCGTCACCTGGGAAGCCCCAAACAACAGACATTTATTAATTCTGAAAGCTTGAAGTTCAAACTCAAGATGTCAGTAGAATTATACTCCCTTAGAAGGCTCTAGAGGGAATCTTTTTTTCCTTTTTCAGCTGATGATGGTTCAAGGTGTTCCTGGTCTTTGACTCAATCTTTGCTTTAGTCATCATATGGGGATTCACATGGCTTTCTCCCCTGTTTCTCCATGTGTCCTTTTCTGTCTCTTATAAGAATATTCTCATTGGATTTAGGGGAAACTCTAATTATGTATGGTTTCATATGGCTCCTTGACTTAGTTACATTCACAAAGACCCTATTTCCAAATAAGATCACATTCTGAGGTTCCAGGAAGACATTAATTTCAAGGCAGAAGACTTCCTTGGTGGCTCAGAAGGTAAAGTGTTTGCCTACAATGTGGGAGACCCAGGTTTGATCCCTGGGTCAGGAAGATCCTCTGGAGAAGGAAATGGCAACCCACTCCAGTACTCTTGCCTGGAAAATCCTGTGGATGGAGGACCATGGTAGTCTACAATCCATGGGGTCACAAAGAGTTGGACATGACTGAGCGACTAAACTTTCACTTCACTTTCAGTCCCATCATATCTTTTGGACTTGTAGAAATGCCTTACAGAAAAGTAAGATCATGGCATTCTGTCCCAACACTTCATGGCAAATAGATGGGGAAACAGTGGAAACAGTGACAGACTTTATTTTCTTGGGCTCCAAAATCACTGCAGATAGTAACTGCAGCCACGAAATTAAAAAACACATGCTCCTTGGAAGAAAAGCTATGAAAAACCTAGACAGCATATTAAAAAGCAGAGACATTACTTTGTCAACAAAGGTCTGTCTAGTCAAAGCTATGGTTTTTCCAGTAGTCATGTATGGATGTGAGAGTTGGACCATAAATAAAGCTGAATGCTGAAGAATTAATGCTAAAGAATTAATGCTTCTGAACTGTGGTGTTGGAGAAGACTCTTGAGAGTCCCTTGAACTGCAAGGAGATCAAACTAGTCCATCCTAAAAGAGATCAGTCCTGGGAGTTCTTTGGAAGGACTGATGTTGCAGCTGAAACTCCAAAACTCTGGCCACCTGATGTGAAGAACTGACCAATTAGAAAAGATCATGATGCTGGGAAAGATTGAAGGCCAGAGGAGAAGGGGACGACAGTGGATGAGATGGTTGGAGATGGTGAAGGACAGGGAAGCATGGCGTGTGCTGCAGTCCGTGGGGTCGCAAAGAGTCATAGATGACTGTGCCTGAACAACAACAGCAGATACAGTCCAGCTGGAGAGTGCCAGAAGTTAACGTACATGTTTCTTTTTATTTAGAATAATGGCTAGTAAGTGGGGACATATTTGGAAAACCTTATCTTTCTATTTTGGGAAGCAAGGATAGAGACATCAGTACTTTATGTAGTTGATGTAAACTGCTATATGTAGAACATTTTCTTCTGCTTTGAAGAAACACCTTTCAGAGCCTAAACTTTCTGTGTAAAAAAGTAAATTACATGATTATTCAATATCATTTTATATCTTATTTCACTATAGTTATGATATTATTCTAATATAGAAGTAATTCCCTAAGTGGGAGTGGCAAGTATTGAAGGGCTAGGGAAGCTGGTAGGTGAGCTAAGAGCTCACCTCTTGATTTTATCACAGAGTGTCATGAAAACCTTTGATGAAAGAAATGCACTTGGCCTGGCAAGTATAAAAACTATTATATGGATTTTGAGTCTTTAATTGCTCTCCAGTATGTCTGGTTTATTATGAACCTGTGGAACAGTTTAGAATGAGTAGACCCCAACTAATTCATTTTACTTCTTGAACTCAACAAAGCTGGATGAACCTCAGGTTACTGTTATAATTAAACAAAGAAAACAAGAGAGAGAGGAAATAAACACCTCAGAAATCGAATTTTCCAACTGAAATGTTAAGAATTCCAACAATCTTCCTCATAACAGCATCAGACTGCTATGGGTTAAAAAAAAAAAAAAAAAAGGAGAAAAGGGTGGATAAAAGGATAATGTTAATCATTCATGCATCATTCATGATCTCAATTTAAATTTTGACAGAAGAATTTTACACATATAAGTAGGAAATGGTAAAAATACTCATATCATTTTTCACACTCACAGATGGCTTGAACAGTATCACCTATAAGAATATGAAAACATTAAGAGGAAATATTTTAAAACTATATTCTGAAACAAGAATAATAAACAGAAATATGTATATGTGAAAATAATATGTATATATATTATTATTATATGTATGCTCTGAAGTGAGCATACATATAATATGCATGTTCATCTTCATCAAGAGGCTCTTTAGTTCCTGTTTGCTTTTTCTGGGGTTTTTTTTTAAGCCCTTTGCTTAACACCAGGGTTGTCTTTACTAGAGATATACTCACATCACTTTTAAACAATTTTTGTTATATGTTTTGTATTTTTTGAGTCATCTATTCTCTTGTCATTGACACATCAAATATTGTAAAAAACTATTCATTCTTTACTAATTGATTTAAAAGATGGTGCTAGAATTGCATGGTCATGGAAATAAAACACCTGCGAGCCCTGTGGACTCAACTATCCACTAATTAATAATAATTATATGTCCACAGTGGAGAAGGCAATGGCACCCAACTCCAGTACTCTTGCCTGGAAAATCCCATGGATGGAGGAGCCTGGAAGTCTGCAGTCCATGGGGTCGCTGGGTCGGACACGACTAAGCGACTTCACTTTCACTTTTCACTGTCATGCATTGGAGAAGGAAATGGCAACCCACTCCAGTGTTCTTGCCTGGAGAATCCCAGGGACGGGGGAGCCTGGTGGGCTGCTGTCTATGGGGTCGCACAGAGTTGGACATGACTGAAACGGCTTAGCAGCAGCAGCAGCAATAGCAGCAGCATATGTCCATAGTACTTGGTCATTTAGAATCCATTTTTTCTTCCCATGTGTTTTCTGGTTTCTAAGCTTTTCTTATAATGTCAACAGCAAAAATCTTGAAATTTCAGACAAATTTAGCTGATGTTAATATAAAAACATGCCTGATTTAGAGAGCAACCCATGCATGCAATTTCAAGGATATGGATCTGATCCACTTCTCTTGTTAAAGCATGAGTGCCAATCAATCCTACTTATAGAAATCATGAAAGTTCCCAGAAAATTATTAAAGAGGACTTTGACAACTTAATTTATTTTTATATCCTATATAAATATTATTCATTTGTTTTATTGATTCAGTTATTCAAGCAAGCATATAGTAAATACAAATTCCATTTCTTTCTATCTCTTAATATTTCTGCTGCCCAGAGATGATGACTGACTTTAATGTGAATTGAGGAGAATTTTAAGTGGCTTATGATATTTCAATTTGAAGACTAAAACCAGAGATTTGTAAGGACTGTGTGAGGACTGAGATTGGGGGAGAGGAAAAAGAAAGTTAATGAAAAGGATCAGAACTCCTCCTTGTGGATCATACTTTGAAGTGATTTATCTCTCATGAATAATGAAGCTGGGCTTCCAAAATGGATTTTAAAAATAATATAGGCCTGTGTGCATGCTGAATCACTTTAGTTGTGTGTGACTCTTTCCAGACTGTGTGAACTATAGCCCTCCAGCCTCCTCCATCCATGGAATTTCCCATGTGAGAACACTGGAGTGGGTTACCATTTCCTTCTCCAAAAAGTTATATATGCATGTGTATATATAAATGCACCATGCTTCTAATTTGAAGTTCGTTTGTTTGTTTGTTTTCAATATTTGTAGTTTTATATTCTTTAAATATTTTGTTTTCCTCTTTGAGACAAAAGAATCACATAATCATGTCTCAAAGATCCCTAGAAATCTCTTTAACCAACTGAATTATAGATTTATTTTCATTACCCTAAAATGTAATAATTTTATAGATTAATCATTTTAAATGTTAGACATCATATAAGGACAAAAAGAATTAGTATTTTGTTTTATGACTTCCCTGGTGGCTCAGAGGATAAAGCGTCTGCCTACAATGTGGGAGACCTGGGTTCGATCCCTGGGTCGGGAAGATCCCCTGGAGAAGGAAATGGCAACCCACTCCAGTACTCTTGCCTGGAGAATCCCATGGATGGAGGAGCCTGGTGGGCTAAAGTCCATGGGGTCGCAAAGAGTCGGACACGACTGAGCGACTTCACTTCACTTCACTTCTATTTAAAAATATAATTTTATTTTAGGTTAAATTTAGCAGCAGTCATTTATTTTTTCTTTTTCCCATAGGCTGTAGTGAATAATTGCAGAGAATTGTATGTGCATCCTCTTTCATTTGCATAGAATTAGTTAACAGTATGATTATGCTAAAAGAAATTTTAGAGGTTTTTTTAAGGAAAAATAAAACATAGATGCATTTTTTACTGAGCAACAAGGTAAAAAATATGCATTGATTTTATAATGACCTGTGTGGTTGAAAGAAATATAATCGAAATACATGATAATCAATTTGGAAGCAGCACAATAATTTGTGTTGAATCAATTCATGCACTGAGAACAACTAGCCAAGCTGGAAAAAGCAAAAACAGAAACAAAATATGTTTAAGGGCATAGAACAGCAAAGACATTGTATTATAATTCCCAGAGAATAAGGAATCTAAGCAAAATGAGTCAGACATTTGGAAACACTTTTCCTTGAAGTATTTTTCCAATTTAAGGAGAGGGGGTGGGTGGGTGGCGAGTGGTTCCCTGAGATAGGAAGCTAAGCATAAATCTGAGGCTGACCATCCAAGGGTTCAAAGTCTACTTTCATCATACAGTGAGACAGGTGGAATAAAAATTAGGCGAGTTCTTGCTGTGTTACAGAGGCTCTGGTAAACACCCAGGAGTTTCTCCTGGAATCTAAAATACTATAACCAAGAATTAATACTAAAATGGAGATAAACCAGCTGAAAATAAATTAGAAGCACCTGATTCCTGAGAGGATTAGGTAATACAATCCTATCCTAGCTTGCCTGCCAGAAGAAAATCAATTCCTATCTAGACTATATTTCAGAGATACCAATGAGCTATGTGATTTCTATCTACAAATCATCCGGAAGATTCAACAGGACCATTTCCAGGTAAGATACAGTAGTTGTGGAAGCATAATGCTCCTCTTACAGTAACTAGTAAGTCCAGATGAATTACAAAACCACGTTTTTTATCAGAGGAGTTTGGAGGCAATAGGATCTAGATGAGCTACAATTCAGAGAAAAGAAAACTGCCTTGAGATGAGTTGAGGCTGGCTGCCTGCTTTTCTTTCCTTAGGACACTTGCTCCTTAGGACACTTGCTGGTTTTGCATGTGATTGAGGATCAAGCTTGTCCTACATAGATACATTTCACAGGCAGAAAGTTAATCTAGCAGTGTATTTTGCAGAAACTTGGGGCTAGAATGACATATAAATCCTTCAATGGCCTCAAATTCAAAGCTAATTTTGATTTGTGGTGTTGCATGCAAGACTGGAAAGCGAAATCAAAAGCTTAAAAATAAGAAAGCTCGCTTGAATTTTTGCAGGCTCCCGATTTTTAGGGGAAAATAGATACATGGTGGGAAGAGGTCCTGCCTCAATCTTAAATATAGTCTTCCTTAGAGATATTTATAACATTTAAAATGTCATCGGCTAGAAAGCTCATGGGCTAAACTTGGGTTCCCAAGAATGGCTTAAACATGTAGTTAACAGGACTGAGTGAAAAGAAGTCCTAGACCTGAAAGCACCATGCAGAGAAAACAGGGATAAACTTGATGCGGACTGACTTTAGAATTTAATAAATATACAAAGAGATAATAAAATATGACTAACAATGAGAAAAATGGACAATAAAAGCAGCCCAAATGAAATTGATAATGAAGTTCAGAAGTAAATACTCAGACTACAACATAAAGAGTCAATTGAATAAATAGTGTAAGAAACATTTGGGACACAGTCAAATTAAAAGCATATATGCATTTCAAGATTGTTTGAAAGAGAGTGAGAGTAACGAATAAGCCATATTTTAAAATATGATGGCTGAGAAGTTTTCTAAAACTGATCAAAGATATGATACAGAAATTCAAAACACTTGGCAAACTCAAAGCATTATCAACACACAAACACATCTACACACACTATTTCTACACATCGTAGAAAAACTGCTGAAAACTAACACATATTGAAAACCTTGAAAGTACACAGGGAAGGAAGAAAAGTTACTGAGTAAAGAAATATTTATTGACATTGACATCTGAGTAGAAACAGTGGAATCTGGAAGGTGATTATATGACATATTTAATATACTAAAAATAGATAAAAGCTAACCTAGAACTCTACACTCAGGAAAAAATTACGTAAAAATAAAGCTGAAAAATGATGTTTACAAATAAAGAGAAACAGGAAATGTAAAACAAGTTTACACATAAAGGAAGGATTTTATTTAGAAGATTTTCAACAAATACCAATGGAAACATGGATACATAGGAGAAAAAATGAAGAAAACTGAAAAAGGTAAATAAATGGACAATTATAATTTAGTAATAATTTAACAAACACAAAATATATTTATATTGCTCTGATTACTTTTACCCCATATTGATCTAAAGACAATAAGGATGTACATTTATTAGACTGTACTAAGATAATGGTTGATGTTATAGCCCTTTAAATAATCACTTAAAGAAAAGTAAAAGAATTCATAACAACTTAATAGAAGTTTTGAAAACATATATACCATACATAAGAAGCATATATAATATAAACATACCATCATATAATGCACATATATGATTAACTCAAAATATAAGAGAAAAAATATAACACAGACCAATTCACACAAATGGGAATCAATAGTAGGAAGATAAAACCACATCAGTAATTACACTAATTGTAAGTGTGTATTAAACACCAAGAAACATCCTCTACCTGAATTCTCTCAATTCCACTCCAAAATGTAACTGTTAAAAATTCCTTTGTTTTCTTGAAAATAAATGTATATATAGGTGAATATATATAGCATAATAATTTTCTCTTTTTTAATTTAAATTTATTTATTTTAATTGGAGGCTAATTACTTTACAATATTGTATTGGTTTTGCCATACATCAACATGATGCCACAGGTGTACACGTGTTCCCCATCCTGAACCCCCCTCCCACCACCCTCCCTGTACCATCCCTCTGGGTCATCCCAGTGTACCAGCCCCAAGCATCCTGTATCCTGCATTGAACATAAACTGGCGATTAGTTTCTTATATGTTATTATACATGTTTCAATGCCATTCTCCCAAATCATCCCACCCTCTCCCTCTCCCACAGAGTCCAAAAGACTGTTCTATACATCTGTGTCTCTTTTGCTGTCTCGCATACAGGGTTATCATTACCATCTTTCTAAATTTCATATATATGTGTTAGTATACTGTACTGGTGTTTTTCTTTCTGGCTTACTTCACTCTGTATAATAGGCTCCAGTTTCATCCACCTCATTAGAACTGATTCCAATGTATTCTTTTTAATGGCTGAGTAATACTTCATTGTGTATATGTACCACAGCTTTCCTATCCATTCGTCTACTGATGTGCATCTAGGTTGCTTCCATGACCTGGCTATTATAAACAGTGTTGTGATGAACATTGGGGTACACGTGACTGTTTCCATTCTGGTTTCCTCGGTGTGTATGCCCAGCAGTGGGATTGCTGGGTCATAAGGCAGATCTATTTGCAGTTTTTTAAGGAATCTCCACATGTTCTCCATAGCAGCTGTGCTAGCTTGCATTCTCACCAACAGTGTAAGAGGGTTCCCTTTTCTCCACACCCTCTCCAGAATTTATTGCTTGTAGACTGTTGGATCACAGCCATTCTGACTGGCGTGAAATGGTACCTCATCGTGGTTTTGATTTGCATTACTCTGAAAGCAAGTGATGTTGAGCATCTTTTCATGTGTTTGTTAGCCATCCGGATGTCTTCTTTGGAGAAATGTCTATTTAGTTCTTTGGCCCATTTTT
>SJYT01024890.1:308153-321133 GCA_006410635.1 Cephalophus harveyi | reverse complement strand
CGCGACCGCATTTCCCCGAGGCTGGGCCCCCGAGGCTGGGCCCCCTCCCGCTGCTCGGGGCCCTGTTGGTCTCCAAGGGACCCAGGAAGAAAGCGGCCTGCTCTCCTGCCATCGGACTGTTTGGGGCATGAGCTAGGATCCTGTTGGGGGTGGATTCTGGGCCAGCGAGCTGCTCCCGGCTCCTCCAGGAGCAGTTTTCTTGTCTGCAAGCCTGGCTTCTCCAGAGGTGGTGGTCAGCCCAGCAGGGCACCCTGTGCGGATGGATAAGGGTCAGCTGTGAAGGGCATCATTAATTCACTCACTCAGTCACTCAACAGGTGCTTATTTGGACCTACCAACAGCAGGAAGGGAGAGGCTCCTTGTTGTCGTGGGGAACTTGGGGTGAGGCCCCTGAGAGCCAGGCGCTGAGCGGGACATGGACTCTGTGATCCTGGGAAAGTGCTCTTCAAGGGTCTCGGATACCTTGTCTATCAAATCAGCAGGCAGACTCCTAAGCTGCTCCAGTTTGTCTGAAGGGGCAGGACCTGGTCATGGAGTCCTGCGAGACCACGTCCACTGGGGAGATGGACTGTGGACCCCTGAGCCTGCACATGAAGAATTAGGGATGAAGGGATGATGTAAGCTCAGAGAGGACATACTCAGAGGTGGAGATATGTAGGGATGCTGCTGAGGGCCCCCCAGTCAGGATACAGAGAGAACGCAGAGGTCCCAAGCCTGCCCTTCCTGTTGGTCAAGATTTGTGCCTCTTCTCTTGTTTCCAATAGCATGGACTAAAAGTAATGGCCAGTGGAGACTGAAGGCTGAAGAATTAATGCTTCTGAATTGTGGTGCTGGAAAAGACTCTTGAGAGTCCCCTGGACTGCGAGGAGATCAAATAGTCAGTCCTAAGGGAAATCGACCTTGAACATTCATTGGAAGGACTGATGCTGAAGTTGAAACTCCAATGCTTTGGTCATGTGATGGAGAGACGACTCATTGGAAAAGATCTTGATGCTGGGAAAGATTGAAGGCAGGAGGAGAAGGGGACCACAGAGGATGAGATGGTTGGGTGGCATCACAACTCGAGGGACACGAGTTTGAGTGAACTCCAGGAAAACGGTGAAGGGCAGGAAGCCTGGGTACTGTAGTCCCTAAGGTCATAAAGAATCAGACGTGACTGAACAACAATAACAACAGAAGTAACGGAGAGAGAGAACCCCTTCCCAGCCAGGCCCAGAGGAGCAGTCGCTGAGACCCTCACGTGCAACCAGCACGCTCGCCACAAACTAATCCACAACGACACCAGGAACGACCACTGTCCCGAACAGTGGCAAGGACCCCTGAGAAAGCGTTTTCCATTCTGGTCCTGTTTTTTGCTTCAGAGGAGGCCTTCTGCCCCTGGGGTCCCCATGTGCCCTTCAGGGGAAAGGCCATGAGAAGCCGGTTTCTGGGCTGCTGTCTGAGGCTGGAGGGCAGGCAGAGTCTCTGCAGGGGAGCCAGGCTGCCTCGTGCCTCATAGCAGAAGAGCCGTGTCCTGGGAGAGCACAGCCCCCAGGACCCCTGCTCCGTCAGCATTTCCGGAAGGCAGAGGGAGATGAATGGCTGAGACGGTGGGACTGGGGACAATTGCAGCGTGACTTCTAAGCGTGGCATGGCACCTCCTAAACCCCTAAGACAGAGAGCATCAGCAACAGTAGTCAGCTAAAGAAGAGTTAAGCCGCACGAGCGTGGCTAGGCCTCTGATGAAGGGCTGCCTCCCCTTGGAAGCAACTCCAGAAAGCCTGGCAGGAGACGCTGGACCAGCACTTGTGGGGGGCCATGGCACCTTGAGTCCCGTGGGCAGGAGGTGGGGGGCCTGCGGACTGCCTCCACCCTCCCCCGCCGCCTCTTCCTGCCCTCCCTGGGAGCCCAGGTTAATAAGGAGTTCATGATCTGAGCCACAGTCAGCTCCTGGTCTTGTTTTTGTTGACTGTATAGAGCTTCTCCATCTTTGGCTGCATAGAATATAATCAATCTGATTTCGGTGTTGACCATCTGGTGATGTCCACGTGTAGAGTCTTCTCTTGTGTTGTTGGAAGTGGGTGTTTGCTATGACCAGTGCATTTTCTTGGCAAAACTCTATTAGTCTTTGCCCTGTTTCATTCCGCATTCCAAGGCCAAATTTGCCTGTGACTCCAGGTGTTTCTTGGCTTCCTACTTTAGCATTCCAGTCCCCTATAATGAAAAGGACATCTTTTTTGGGTGTTAGTTCTACAAGGTCTTGTAGGTCTTCATAAAACCGTTCAGCTGCAGCTTCTTCAGCATTACTGGTTGGGGCATAGACTTGGATAACTGTGATATTGAATGGTTTGCCTTGGAGACGAACAGAGATCATTCTGTCATTTTTGAGATTGCATCCAAGTACTGCATTTTGGGCTCTTTTGTTGACCATGATGGCGACTCCATTTCTTCTGTGGGATTCCTGCCCACAGTAGTAGATATAATGGTCATCTGTGTTAAATTCACCCATTCCAGTCCATTTTAGTTCGCTGATTCCTAGAATGTCGGCATTCACCCTTGTCATCTCTTGTTTGACTACTTCCAATTTGCCTTGATTCATGGACCTGACATTCCAGGTTCCTATGCAGTATTGCTCTTTACAGCATCAGATCTTGCTTCTATCACCAGTCACATGCACAACTGGGTATTTTTTTCACTTTGGCTCCATCCCTTCATTCTTTCTGGACTTATTTCTCCACTGATCTCCAGTAGCATATTGGGCACCTAATGTTAAGTGTTAAGTGTTAATAAATATCCAAGCTTTGTTTTTCTAAGATTTTCAGGCACACAGAGATTCCTAATATGCTAATTCCCAAAAAGTACTATACAAAAAAACAATTTCTATTATTTACTCCTATTTTCCACAGAAGTCCCATGTAAAATTTGAAGCATGCAGTTATTAAAAACTAATAGCCACCAGCAAGCTTATAATATACACTGTAAATGACAATGACAGGTTAGTCAGGCATGAAGAGAAAAACCAATGAAGTGAAAAAGAAAGAAGCCAGGAAACCAAAAGGAGAAAAAAACAGTAAACAACAGCAGTAATTCTACAGCAAGCACACTTTTATTTCCTGCTTCTTCTCCTTTCCAATTTATTTTTTAATATATCTCATATATACTAAAGGTCTTATACATATTTAGAGTTAGGGTCCCCAAAATGCATTGCACTCATTTTATATAAGTTCACTAGAAGGAATGAAATTAGGCTAGTCAGTCCAATATTTGCAATACAGTTACTGTAACTATTCTTCTGGGTTTGCTAGAAACAGTCACAATTTACACCTTTTGTGTGTGCTAAGTCACTTCAGTCATTCCTGACTCTTTGCGATCCTATACTTTTTGTACCCAGTCAGATTCCTCTGTCCATGGGATTCTCCAGGGAAAAATACTGGAGTGGGTTTCCATTCCATTCTCCAGGGGATCTTTCCTATCCAGGGATCGAACCTAGGTCTCCCGCATTGCAGGCAAATTCCTTACCATCTGAGCCACAAGGGAAGCTACTGTGTGCTTAGTCACTCAGTCGTGCTTGACTCTTTGCCACCCCATGGACTGTACAGCCTACCAGGCTCCTCTGTCCACGGGGATTCTCCAGGCAAGAACACTGGAGTGGATTACCATGCTTTCCTCCAGGGGATCTTCTTTACCCAACAATAAAACCCAGGTCTCCTGCATTGCAGGCAGATTCTTGACTATCTGAACCACCAGAGAAGCCCAAGAATAATGCAGGGGGTTGCCTATTCCTTCTCCAGGGGATCTTCCCAACCCAGGAATCGAACTGGGGTCCCCTGCATTGTAGGAGGATTCTTCAACAGCTGAGCTATCAGGGAAGCCCTGATAGCTTCTTTTATTTATACTTTTTCAGTCAGTTCAGTTCAGTCACTCAGTCATGTCCGACTCTTTGCGACCCCATGAATTGCAGCACATCAGGCCTCCCTGTCCATCACCAAGTCCCAGAGTTCACTCAGACTCACGTCCATCTAGTCAGTGATGCTATACAGCCATCTCATCCTCTGTCGTTCCCTTCTCCTCCTACCCCCAATTCCTGCCAGCATCAAAGTCTTTTCCAGTGAGTCAACTCTTCGCATGAGGTGGCCAAAGTACTGGAGTTTCAGCTTCAGCATCATTCCTTCCAAAGAAATCCCAGGGCTGATCTCCTTCAGAATGGACTGGTTGGATCTCCTTGCAGTCCAAGGGACTCTCAAGAGTCTTCTCCAACACCACAGTTCAAAAGCATCAATTCTTTGGTGCTCAGCCTTCTTCACAGTCCAACTCTCACATCCATACATGACCACAGGAAAAACCATAGCCTTGACTAGAGAGACCTTAGTCAGCAAAGTAATGTCTCTGCTTTGGAATATACTACCTAGGTTGCTCATAACTTTTCTTCCAAGGAGTAAGCATCTTTTAATTTCATGGCTGCAGTCACCATCAGCAGTGATTTTGGAGCCCAAAAAAATAAAGTCTGACACTGTTTCCACTGTTTCCCCATCTATTTCCCATGAAGTGATGGGACCGGATGCCATGATCTTCATCTTCTGAATGTTGAGCTTTAAGCCAACTTTTTCACTCTCCTCTTTCACTTTCATCAAGAGGCTTTTTAGTTCCACTTTCTGCCATAAGGGTGGTGTCATCTGCATATCTGAGGTTATTGATATTTCTCCCGGCAATCTTGATTCCAGCTTGTGTTTCTTCCAGTCCAGCATTTCTCATGATGTACTCTGCATAGAAGTTAAATAAGTAGGGTGACAATATACAGCCTTGACGTACTCCTTTTCCTATTTGGAACCAGTCTGTTGTCCCATGTCCAGTTCTAACTGTTGCTTCNTGCATAGAAGTTAAATAAGTACGGTGACAATATACAGCCTTGACGTACTCCTTTTCCTATTTGGAACCAGTCTGTTGTTCCATGTCCAGTTCTAACTGTTGTTTCCTGACCTGCATACAGATTTCTCAAGAGGCAGGTCAGGTGGTCTGGTATTCTCATCTCTCTCAGAATCTTCCACAGTTTATTGTGATCCACACAGTCAAAGGCTTTGGCATAGTCAATAAAGCAGAAATAGATGTTTTTTCTGGAACACTCTTGCTTTTTCCGTGATGCAGTGGATGTTGGCAATTTGATCTCTGGTTCCTCTGCCTTTTCTAAAACCAGCTTGAACATCAGAAAGTTCACGGTTCACGTATTGCTGAAGCCTGGCTTGGAGAATTTTGAGCATTACTTTGCTAGCATGTGAGATGAGTGCAGTTGTGTGGTAGTTTGAGCATTCTTTGGCTTTGCCTTTCTTTGGGACAGTATCATAAAAGAGTTAAGTTGTAGGATACCCGGCTGTTCTCAGGATGATTTCATGGTATGGAAAAAACACACAGGTCAAAGAAGAGTAATGAAGTAAAAATTGTTGCACTTTATTATTTTCACATAAAACAATTCAGCTTCACCAAAAATAATTTTGAATAGTTTTTGAATATGAGGTAGATTGATTAGAGAACATTATGGAGTGAAAACCTGTGGAGGGGCTCCATAGGGAAGGATTTTTCCTTTCATTTTCTTATGCTGTCAATTTCCTCTACCAAACAGAAAAAAGGCAATGTGTTAGTTATAAAACTAGGACTTTTGTTTCATTTAAAATTATCCCATTTCAGTATAATCACTTTAGTAATTTTGTTACAAAAATTTTACAGATGCTGTTGTTCAGTCCCTCAGTCCTGTCTGAATTTCTGTGACCCTATGCTCTGCAGCACTCCAGGCTTGCCTGTCCTTCACCATCTCCTGGAGTATGCTCAAACTCTTGTCCATTGAATTGGTGATGCCATCCAACCATCTTATTCTCTGTCACTCTCTTCTCATCTGCCTTCAATTTCTCCCAGAATCAAAGTATTTTCCAATTAGTTGGCTCTTCATGTCAGGTGGCCAAACTATTGGAATTTCAGCATCAGTTGTACCAATGAACATTCAGGGGTGATTTCTTTAGAACTGACTGGTTTGATCTCCTTGCAGTCCAAGGGACTATCAAGTGTTTTCTCCAAAACCGCAGCTCGAAAGCATCAATTCCTCAGAGCTCAGCCTTCTTTATGGTCCAACCCTCACATCCATAAATGACTACTGGAAAAAACATAACTTTGACTAGACAGACCTGTGTCGGCAAAGTGATGCCTCTGCTTTTTTAATACATTGTCTAGGTTTGTCATAGCTTTTCTTCCAAGGAGCAAGCAGCTTTCAATTTCACAGCTGCAATCACCATCCAGTGATTCTGGAGCCCAAGAAAATAAAGTCTGTCACTGTTTCCATTATTTTCCCATCTATTTGCCATGAAATGATGCCACAATCTTTGTTTTATGAATTTTGAGTTTTAAACCAGATTTTTGATTCTGCTTTTTCACCTTCATCAAGAGGTTCTTTAGTTCTTCTTTGCCTTTGCTATTTGAGTGGGGTCATCTGCATATACAACATTATTGAAATTTCTTCCATCAATCTTGATTCCAGCGTGTGCTTCATCTAGCCTGACATTTTGCATGATGTACTCTGCATATAAGTTAAATAAGCAGGGTGACAGTATGCAGCCTTGAAGTATTCCTTTACCAATTTTGAACCAGTCTATTGTTCCATGCCCAGTTCTAATTGTTGTTTCTTGACCTGCATACAGATTTCTCAGGATTCAGGTGAAGTGGTCTGGTATTCCCCTCTCTTTAAGAATTTTCCAAAGTTTGTTGTAATCCACACAGTCAAAGGCTTTAGCATAGTGAAAGAAGCAAAAGTAGATGTTTTTCTGCAATTCTTTTGCTTTTTCTATGAGCCAACAAATTTTGGCAATTTGATCTCTGGTTCCTCTGCCTTTTCTAAATCTAGCTTGAACATCTGGAAGTTCTCAGTTCATATCTATTTCTCACTTCCACTGTATAACCATAAGGGATTTGATTTAGGTCATACCTGAATGGTATAGCAGTTTTCCTTACTTTATTCAAGTCTGAATTTGGCGATAAGGAGTTCATGATCTGAGCCACAATCAGCTCCCGGTCTTGTTTTTGCTGATTGTATAGAGCTTCTCCATCTTTGGCTGCAAAGAATATAATCAATCTGATTTCGGTGTTGACCATATGGTGATGTCTATGTGTAGAGTCTTCTCTTGTGTTGTTGGAAGAGGCTGTTTGCTATGACCAGTGCATTTTCTTGGCAAAACTCTATTAGTCTTTGCCCTGCTTCATTCCACATTCCAAGGCCAAATTTGCCTCTTACTCCAGGTGTTTCTTGACTTCCTACTTTTGCATTCCAGTCCCCTCTAGTGAAAAGGACATCTTTTTTGGGTGTTAGTTCTACAAGGTCTTGTAGGTCTTCATAGAACCATTCAACTTCAGCTTCTTTAGCATTACTGGTTGGGGCATAGACTTGGATAACTGTGATATTGAATGGTTTGCCTTGGAAACGAACAGAGATCATTCTGTCGTTTTTGAGATTGCATCCAAGTACTGCATTTTGGACTCTTTTATTGACCATGATGGCTACTCCATTTCTTCTGAGGGATTCCTGCCCACAGTAGTAGATATGATGGTCATCTGAGTTAAATTCACCCATTCCAGTCCATTTTAGTTCACTGATTCCTAGAATGTCAACGTTCATTCTTGCCATCTCTTGTTTGACCACTTCCAATTTGCCTTGATTCATGGACCTGATATTCCAGGTTCTTTTGCAATATTGCTATTTACAGCATCAGACTTTGTTTCTATCACCAGTCACATCCACAACTGGGTATTGCTTTTGCTTTGGCTCCATCCCTTCATTCTTTCTGGAGTTATTTCTCCACTGATCTCCAGTAGCATATTGGGCACCTACTGACCTGGGGAGTTCCTCATTCAGTATCCTATTATTTTGCCTTTTCATACTGTTCATGGGGTTCTCAAGGCAAGAATACTGAAGTGGTTTGCCACTTTTTAGACCTGTGTAATTTCTTATAGCACCCCCCTTCCCTCTAAAATCATTTTGATATAGATGACATAGGTCTTCCTATGTACTAAAGAGTCAATGAAGAAAAGATCAAGTCACATAAGGACAAATTGTGATCATACTCTTTAATTGCAGTAGGGTAAAACGATCTTTAAAAATCGAGTTTAAAGAATTTTAAAAGTCGGCTGACAAAACTGGAAGATTCAGAAATATTTTGGCTTTAAATACAGAGCACTCCATTGCTCTGTATTTAAATTTGGTTTTAAATTTCAGAGACTTCTGTGAAAGAGAGGGTAGAACTTTGAGCAGTGTACTTGGTTGTCCATTATGCCTGGAAGGAGAAATGGACCAAAGTACAAATTTATTCAAGTTTATGGGTTGTACTCAATTATTTGGGCAGATGGTTCAAGGAAATGGAAAGAAATGATTGGAAAATTGAAGATGGCAAGTCTGGGAATGAGGTATGTGGATGTATATATATTTCTGAAGGCAAAAAAAATGTGAGGATATTTGTCTCCTAAGTGAAAGCTCACAAAAGGATGACCTCAGCTTAGAAGAACTTTAGTAAATAAGTGACAAAGATGACCTGTTAGTGGAGGTCAGGCAGCCACTTTCCCAGCTGCTCCTGGTATTCCTCAATGGTTTAACGACCAAAGCAAATATACTAGAAGGATGGAGGTTACACATGAGCTCAGCATTATGAACTTCATTCACCAATGATGATCTGGCTACAGCTACTTTAATACAGCCTGTTTGCCAGTAATCAGTAACAGCGACCAACACCAAGTGCCCATTGTGGCATCTTTCCTTGGGATGATCAACCAGGCCTCTGATGGCAGGTTGATCATATTGAACCACTTCTGTCATAAAAAGACTGGATTTTTTTTTTCTGAAGTAGATATCTATTCTGTAGTCAAAGCTATGATTTTTCCAGTAGTCATGTGTGGATATGAGAGTTAGACCTTGAGGCTGAGCACCAAAGAATTGATGCTTTTGAACTATGGTGCTTGAGATGACTCTTGAGAGTCCTTTGGGCAGCAAGATCAAATCAGTCAATCCTAAAGGAAATCATCCCTAAATATTCACTGGAGGGACTGATGTTGAAGCTGAAGCTCCAGTACTTTCATCACCTGAAGCAAAGAACTGAATCATTGGAAAAGACCCTGACGCTTGGAAAGACTGAAGGCAAAGGGAGAAGGGGGAGGCAGAAGATAAGGTAGATAGCATCACCGACCCAATGGCCATGAATTTGAACAAACTCTGAGAGATAGTGAAGGACTGGGAAATTTAGCATGCTGTAATCCATGGGGTCGCAAACAGTCAGACATGATTTAGAGATTGAACAAAGCTATATAGATTTGTCTTATCTATATGCAAGCTTTCTGACAAAATTACCATGCATGGAATTGCAAAATGTCTAGTCCACCATTGTGGTATTCCACAGCATTGCTACTTATCAAGGAGCTCATTTAATAATAAATGAAATATGACAATAGGCCTATGCTCATGGTATTCACTAATTGTACCATGTTTATTTTGAAGCAACTGACTTGGCAGACTTATAAAATGACTTTTTAAAGACTCAATTACCATGTGAGGTATATGGCCACACCTTAAAGGCTGGGGTAATGGCCTCCAGGATGTGGTATATGTTCTAAACTAGTTTTCAGCACATGGAGTTGGTTTTCTCATTTGTTTCCTAAGGATTAAGAAGTGGAAATGAAGGTGTCTGTTCATTATTACCCACTAGTGATCCACTCTCTAGTGCTGACCTACCAGCAAAACTTTTGCTTCCCATCTTGGTCACCTTAGGTTCTGCTAGTCTAGAGGTCTCAGTTTCAAATGAATGCTTCTACCAAGAGACACAACAATTATTCCATTGAGTTGGAAGTTAAAACCGACACCAGGTCCATGTGGATTCTTCATGCCTTTAATTCAGAGGCAAAAAAGGTGTTTAGTGTACTGGCTGGAAATGGCAACCCACTCTAGTATTCTTGCCTGGAAAATCACATGGACAGAGGAACCTGGCAGGCTACAATCCATGGGGTTGCAGAGAGTCAGACACAACTGAGCAATTAAAAAACAGTGACAACTGATGTTCTGGCTAGAGTGACTGATCATGATACCAAGGGGAAATTGGACTGTTACTCCATGAGGGATGTAAGGAAGAGTATATCTGGAATACAGGGGATTCCTTAGGACATTGCTTACTACAGTCATCCTGTAACTTGATACACTGCAAAGCTACAACCTAAATTAGGCAGGACAACTAAAGTCCAAGCCCTTTAGGAATAATGGATTGGTCAAACCACCAGACAAATTATTAATTTAGCTGAGGTGTTTGCTGAGGATAAAGGAATTATGAAAAGATGGTAAAAGCAAGTAGTTATAAAACCATCTATAACCACGTGGCCAATTACAGGAATGAGGGCTGGAATACCTACATTTTCTGTTATTTTTTTAATGTGTCTTATTTATGAGATTATCCTAAATAATCTGTTAATATGTGGGGACCAGATTCAGTAAATTGAGAAGGTCTTAAGAGAAGAATTGAGGCTTCCCTAAAAAGGAAGAAATTCCACTTATAAACAGAAGTTTCAGTCCATGGCTGAAAACTTCAGCCTGCCCTTCCTGACAACCCGCTCTACAGATTTCAGACTTGCCTAGCCAGCCCCACAATCACATAAACTGATTCTTTGAACAGCATCTTGTAAGTGTATCCCCTACTGGAAGCATCTTGTAAGTGTATCCCCTACTGGTTCTGCTTCTCTATTTGAATCCAAGTGACATATTATTTTTCCTGAATGTAGAAAATTACACTAAAATTCACCACTCTGTATCAATGGTGAGCTAAAACTTTCTGCCAGTTTTCGTTCTGGACAGTCTTATCAACAGGCAGAGTTCACATGGATGAACCTTTCATATTTGCTTTTAGAAAAATGAAAGTTAATACTGTTAATACTGAATATAAACTAGAGAAATGTAGAAAAAGCATCCTTAAGGAAAGCAAGTTCAGTTCAGTCGCTCAGGGGTGTCCGACTCTTTGCGACCCCCTGGACTGCAGCACACCAGTCTTCCCTGTCCGTCACCAATTCCTACAGCTTTCTCAAACTTATGTCCACTAAGTCAGTGATTCCATCCAACCATCTCATCCTCTGTCATCCCCTTCTCCTTCTGCCTTCAATCTTTCACAGCATTAGGGTCTTTTCCAAGGAGTTGATTCTTTGCATGAGGTGGCCAAAGTATTGGAGTTTCAGCCTTAGAATCAGTCCTTCCAATGAATATTCAGGATTGATTTCCTTTAGGATTGACTGATTGGCAAGGAATAAAAGAATATGTGAGCAGAATTTCTTATTAATAGCTACATGTTTTATAGGAAATTAAGAGGAACCTTTTTTCTTATCTAAAAATATAAACAAGAGATAATTGATAATCTGTACTTCATTAATATTATGATTCTGTTTCTGTGAAAGACAGTCAAGACAATGAGAAGGCAAGCCACTGGGAAAATATTTTCAAAAGTCATATGTGATAAAGGACTATTATATCAATATACAAAAAAAAAAAAAAAACCTCTTAAAACTCAACAATATTATAATGAACAACCTGTTTTAAAAATAAGCAAAAGACTAAACAAAAACCTCACAGAAAAGATAAACAAATGGTAAGTAAGCATAAAAAAAAATGCTTAAAATTATATATCATTAAGGCACTTCAGATTAAAACAATGAGATATCACAACTGTTAATATGCCCAAAATCCAAAATACTAACCACATCAAAGGCTAGCAAGGATATGGAGCAACAGGAATTCTCATTCAGTGATGGTGATAATTCAAAATAGTATAGCCACTTTGCAAGATAGAGTTTTTATGAAATGAAACATACTCTTATATGGTCCAGCAATCATGACCTTCATCAGTTATTCAAAGTCACTAAAAACTATGTCCATATGAAAAGATATACACAGATGATTGTAGCAGCTTTATTCATAATTGCACAAACTGAAGAGTAATCAAGATGTCATTGAGTAGGAAAATCAAAAATAATCAGTAGTAGGTCCAGATGTGCATGCATACTAAGTAATTTCAATTGCGTCTGACTCTTCGTGACCCTGAACTGTAGCCCATGAGGCCCCTCTGTCCAGAGGATTCTCCAGGCTAGAATTACAATGCCATGATCTCCAAGGGATCATCCAGACAGTGGAATATTTTCAGCACTAAAAGTAAACAAGCTATCAAGCCATAAAAAGATATAGAGGTATCTTAAATGCATTTTACTAAGTGAATAAAGCCAAATTGAAAAGGCTCCATACTGTATGATTCCAGCCATATGACATTCTGAAAAAACAAAACCGTGGAGACAAAAATGGCTGATTGCCAATGGTTAAGAAAAAAAAAGGAATTATTAGGTGGAGCACAGAATTTTTAGGGCAATGAAACTATTCTACATGATACTATTAGATCTTCTCTACCCAGGGATCTAACCCATGCGTCTTGTCTTCTGCATTGGCAGGAGGGTTCTTTACCACTAGCACCACCTGGGAAGCCCATGAAAGTAGATACATGTCATTATATGCTTCTCAAAACTGATAGAATATACAACACTGAGAAAGAGGCTTAAATGGAACTGCAGACCTTGAGTAAAAGTGGCATGTTATTGCAAGTCCATGACTCTTACAAATGTATCACTCTAATGGTAGATGTTTATGGTCAAGGAAAGTGTGCATGTATGAGGGCAGAGTGTATGTGAGAAATATATGTACCTTTAATTCAATTATTCTTTGAACTTTCAGTTCAGTTCAGTCGCTCAGTCGTGTCTGACTCTTTGCGACCCCATGAATCGCAGCACGCCAGGCCTCCCTGTTCATCACCATCTCTCGGAGTTCACTCAGACTCACATCCATCGAGTCCGTGATGCCATCCAGCCATCTCATCCTCGGTCGTCCCCTTCTCCTCCTGCCCCCAATCCCTCCCAGCATCAGAGTCTTTTCCAATGAGTCAACTCTTCGCATGAGGTGGACAAAG
>SJYT01024890.1:289021-299025 GCA_006410635.1 Cephalophus harveyi | reverse complement strand
TGAGAGTCCCTTGGTCTGCAAGGAGATCCAACCAGTCCATTCTGAAGGAGATCAGCCCTGGGATTTCTTTGGAAGGAATGATGCTAAAGCTGAAACTCCAGTACTTTGGCCACCTCATGCGAAGAGTTGACCCATTGGAAAAGACTCTGATGCTGGGAGGGATTGGGGGCAGGAGGAGAAGGGGACGACCGAGGATGAGATGGCTGGATGGCATCACTAGCTGGATGGCATCACTGACTCGATGGATGTGAGTTTGAGTGAACTCCGAGAGATGGTAATGAACAGGGAGGCCTGGCGTACTGCGATCCATGGGGTCGCAAAGAGTCGGACACCACTGAGCGGCTGAACTGAACTGAACTGAACACAAGCTTTATATGTTAAAAAACAATGACTTGCTCTGAGAATAGTTATTATCATTCCCGTGTTGTAGGAATGGAAACCTGAGTCTCAGAGAAGTTAAATGCTTTGTCCAAATTCTCTAAGCCAGAGTCAGAACCCAACTCATATAGTTAATCATATAATTAGATTAGTGTTCTTCTAAGTGTTTAGAAAGAAAGAGAGAAACAAAAGTATAGGCCTTACAGAAGATTATTCTGGAATCTTCATTCTATTTCAGTCTCTCAGACTTTATGTTTTCTGATGCCTAAGGAATGCAGTTATAAATACTCCTGGTCTCAGCCTCATCCCTCAAGAGTTAGTCACTCAGTCATGTCCGACTCTTTGTGACCCCAGGGGCTGTAGCCTGCCAGACTCCTCTGTCCATGGAATTCTCCAGGCCAGAATACTGGAGTCATTCCCTTCTCAAAGGATCTTTCCAACCCAGGGATCAAATCCAGGTCTCCTGCATTGCAGACAGATTATTTACTGTCTGAGCCACCAGCCCCCCACAAAACCATTGATTATTTGCCAGATTATAGATTCACTGGCATGTCCAGACATATTCGATGTTCGCTTTTCATAAGCAATTTGATATGAAAATAAAAGCAAAGCTTTGATGGGTAGTTATAAAGCCATAAAAATGAATTTTACATTTTATCAAAACTTCCAACTTAAATGATTAGAATTGTGTCATGACAGTTACACTAGGTTTATTATCCAGACACTGTGAACCTAGCCTGAACCCTCCTTCAGCCAGAAGATGAGCAGTTTCCTCAAATGGCGCACTGAATCAAAATCTTCAGGAAACAGGAGTGAGGACTATGAGGAAGTTGTCAGAGTGATACTAAATTTGTGTCATGACAGTTACACTAGGTTTATTATCCAGACACTGTGAACCTAGCCTGAACCCTCCTTCAGCCAGAAGATGAGCAGTTTCCTCAAATGGCGCACTGAATCAAAATCTTCAGGAAACAGGAGTGAGGACTATGAGGAAGTTGTCAGAGTGATACTAAAGTTCATCCAAAAGAAGAAATGTTTTTAGACTAGACCTGCCATATATTAAAACATACTATTCAGTTCAGTTCAGTTCAGTTCAGTCGCTCAGTCGTGTCCTACTCTTTGTGACCCCATGACTCACAGCACGCCAGGCCTCCCTGTCCGTCACCATCTCCCGGAGTTCACTCAGACTCACTATTAAGTTATAACAATTAGATCATTTTATACCAGCACAGGTACAAAGGTAGACAATTCAATGGAAAAGAGTACATACCCAAAACTAGGCACTTGTGAATATAAAAATTTAATACATATTTTAAAGCAGGAAAAAAGTGCTGAAAGAAGAGACAAACAAATTATAAATAATTCATAAAAGTTCTATTTTTATTATTTAAAAAACATTAACTTGAGCAAGACTATCTTAGCATGAGGAAAAGAAAACATATGTACACAATGTTAGAAGAAAAGACAGATACAGATGAGATTTTTTTTTTTTATTTTAAAGAAAATTCATCTAAGAGATGTACCAAAAATATGGTTCAAATGGCCAGTTTTCTGGGATTTGGGAAATTGGAACAAATAGAAAACTGAATAGACTTATAACCTTGGAAGAAAATGAAAATGAAACCAGGGGACTAGCCTGTACAAAAGGGCTGAACCCCATCTGTTGTACAAGCATGTTGTTCAATGACTTTAAAAAAGTAGATAACGCTCAAGCTCTGGACCACTAGAGGTAAAGACTGAAGATTTTCAGTTTATTTTGTGAAACTGAGATAATGCTGGTAACAAAACTCAAAAAAGGTTTACAGACCAAATCTCATTTATGAGTATCGATACAAATGCTCCAAGCTAAATACTAAAAAATCTAATCCAGTGGTTTATTAAAGGAATAACTCACCAATTGGGATTTACTCCCTAAATGCAAGAATTTCTTATTAAGAAATCTAAATCTCATTAACTAAAAGGGGGGACATATACAATCATCCCAATAGATGCTGAAAAGAACTTCAATGGATTCATGTTTTTAAAAAGAAAAATCTGTTATTAAAATAAAACTAGAAGGATGCTTCTTAGCCAGATGAAAAGTTTCTACCTTGTATCACTAGACATTATCATCTTAGTTACAAAAAGCTGAAGGAATCCCCTAAAGTTTGGAGGAAAGCAATGTGCCCATGCGTTTTTAATATTCAGTAAGACATTTGAAAGAAACAAGTGCTATATATTTTTTAAAAGAGGAGAAACAATCATCAGATATTTGTTCTGATATAATTGATTACTAAGAAAATAATAAACTGTAAAGGTGTTATGATTAATAAGAAAATTTGGTAAGGCAGCCAAGAACAAAATGAACAAAGAAAAACATATAGCTTTCTATATGTTATGAGAAAAAAATGAATGAAAACTTCAAGGGAAAAATAACAATAAGTACATACAGTCTATATCAAGAAAGCTATGAAACTTACTAAAACATAACAAAACATTTGAATAAATGGAACGACACACAATCCTTCTGAATGGGAAGACTCAGTGTGATAAAAATAGGAATTCCCTCCAAATTAATTTATTGTTGTTGTTTAGTCACCAAGTTGTGTCCAGTTCTCTGTGACCCCATGGGCTATAGCACATCAGGCTTCCCTGTCCTTTGCTATCTCCCAGAGCTTGCTCAAACTCATGTCCACTCAGTCAGTGATGCCATCCAACCATCTCATCCTCTGTCATCCCCTTCTCCTCCTGCCTTCAATCTTTCCCAGCATCAGGGTCTTTTCCAATTTGTCGGCTCTTTTGCTAGTAAGCAAAGAGAAACAAAATACATGAAACCATGACATACTCTTTTGTCCTACCAAGTAGCACAAAATACTTTCAAAAAGTATTTAAATAATTTTTCAAAGATATTAATACTATGTTGAAAGTATTAAATAAAATCTAATGTTCAGCTTTGGTAAGAAAGTGGGCACTTTTTCCACAGCTGGTGGAAGTGAGCATTGACACAACCTTCTGAAGGGCAATTTGATAATAAATATCAGGTTTTAAAGTGCATCACACAATCCCATGCTCAACCAGCATCTTTCCAGGAAGCCTCCTCTTCCATTTTATGAGACCTTTCCCAACAGGTCAGGACCCTCAGTGAAGCTACAGTGGACTCCAGATCCATATACAGATGTGCATCTACATTATAAATTATGTCTTCATAGCCATGTATCAGTATAGTCAGCCAAATGACTGGATGAACTTTATTCTTTAATTATTTAGTGTTGGGTGGGAAAATCCTGAATAGTAATGTGGCACAATACATACTACTTCATCTTTGAAAATCTGCTCTGGAATTAACCTTGGAAACACATTTATGGCCTGAAAGAAAATAATAGCAAAACAAATAGAAAATGTAACAGAAACTATTCTGTGTGTCCTTCCCAGACTGAGTGAATGAGGCTCTGGAATACAGTTAATGTAGCTTAAAGATTTATAGGAAACAAGAGCAATTTCTAAGTGGGCTGTATCTTTCATCACTCCAGTAGCCTTGTTGTTGCTGCTGCTGCTGCTGCTGCTGCTGCTGCTAAGTCGCTTCAGTCATGTCCGACTTTGTGCAACCCCATAGACGGTAGCCTACCAGGCTCCCCTATCCCTGGGATTCTCCAGGCAAGAACACTGGAGTGGGTTGCCATTTCCTTCTCCAGTGCATGAAAGTGAAAGGGAAGTCGCTCAGTCGTGTCCGACTCTTCGCGACCCCATGGACTGCAGCCTACCAGGCTCCTCCATCCATGGGATTTGCCAGGCAAGAGTACTGGGGTGGGGTGTCATTGCCTTGTTGCTGTTCTATTAAAAATAAAAAAAAACCTAAAAATTATTTGTTACATATTTCTCTGGATGGCCCATAACTGAATTTTGCATTATTTTACCAAATAAGTGATATTCTTTATAACTGATAGGCAGCATCTATTCTCAAGAAAAAAGTGCCAACTCGCAGCCTGTAAAGTATCTTATTTTTCTGCTAACAAACATATTTTCAACGATGCTAATCTACCTACACTTGCAGTGCAACATGGAATTGAATCCATGCCACTTGATGATAAACAAGATGTGTAGAACTCAACATCAACAAATATGTTTGCCAGGAATTTCCATTATAAGTGACAGAAACTCAAACTGACTTAAGAAAAGGAATTGTGGCTTATATGAAAATTATAAGCCATAATGAAACTAAAACTAAGTTCAAGGGAACTTTAGGTACAGCTAGATCCAAGAATCTATCTTTATTTGTATCCCCTTTCTGCTGTTTCCTGTGTTGGCTTCACTATGAAGCAGTTATTCCAAGGAACACTGAGCTTACAAACCTGTGTTTGTAAGCCTTGCAAACCTGACAGCTTACAAAGGGTATATTGTACTAGCAGAAGCCCTACATCTTATGCATGACGCTGTTATGGAACACAAGAATGTTTTTGACATAATCCCTTTAGCAAAGGAGATGCAGAGCTCTGTTTGGCTAAGCTTAGTCATGTGCCTATTCCTGGAGCCCAGGGACAAGGTCAGCCCCACCCCCACCACATAAACTAAGAGTTGGGGGAAAATAGCCCTTAAAGGCTCATCACAAGGGCTTCCCTTGTGACTCAGCTGGTAAAGAATCCACCTGCAATGTGGGAGACCTGGGTTCGATCCCTGGGTTGGGAAGATGCCCTGGAGATGGGATAGGCTACCCACTCCAGTATTCTGGCCTGGAGAATTCCATGCACTGTATAGTCCATGGGGTTGCAGAGTTGGATACGAATGAGTGACTTTCAGTTTCACTTTCAAAGGCAAATCGAAGTACTGTTAGCAGGAAAGAGGAAAAGGAATGTAGGTCAGACAAAAACAGCTGAAGTCTGCACAGACACAAACAGGAAAATTCTTCCTACATCTTGATGCTGGGAATAAAGTAAATGCCCAGGACACAGTATGAAAACTCACTGTGGTGGGATATATGACAAAACTTTTACACTAAATAATTGACAGTGATTAAGAGAAGCTTTTTCTTAAGTCATTTCATCAGTCAAAATAGAGAAGGAGAAAATGGGGGCGTAGGATTAGCATTCATCCTTTGCCTCTTCCAAGGCCTTGAATAGTTTGCCTCGTGTGTGTGTGTGCTCAACCGCTTCAGTCGTGTCTGACTCTTTGCAACTCTATGGACTATAGCATATCAGGCTCTTTATCCATGGGATTCTCCAGGCAAGAACACTGGAGTGGGTTGCCGTGCCCTCCTCCAGGGGATCTTCCCGACCTAGGGATTGAACCCACGTCTCCTGCATTGCAGGTGGATTCTTTACCACTGAACCACCAGGGAAGTCCCAGTTACCTCATATGCAATAAGAAATGAAACATGTGGAGTGAGAATGACCCTTTTCACCCTGCTCTGAGCTTTGGGAGGCTGACCCTACAGACCACATCAACTTCCTCAACCTCTGGCTTCCATTTGCTTGCAGCTGGGGGAAACAGGAGGGTGGGAGGAAAGTGAAGCTTAGTACTTATTCCCTAGACTACCTCCCTTCAAACCCATCACTTCTGTCTGGGAGCCCTTCCACAGCTACCCCTAGCTACCCTAGCGCTGCTGGGTTCCGGTGAGCACTCCTTCCCCTTGACCTTCAGATCTAGAGGTGGTAATGGCTTCCTGCTGTTGCTTGCCCTGGGATATTTCTCCATCTCTAATGGTTTTCTTTAACCCTGCTTACACCTTCGCAAATAGTCTCTTTATTAAACTTTCCTCAATTACTTTTGCTTGAGTTCATTGCCTATTTCCTTTGTGTGTCTGTTGGGGGATTTGGGGGGGTAGGGTGATGCCCCCATTGATCTGAAAACCAATCTTGTAAAGAGATGAATTTAGTAGGTGCCTCGCTACCTATTGTTATTTCAGGGGTGAGACAAGGAAAAAAAATCTCATACACTCACCACACACACACAGGTGTTGATGTACTCATTGACGGGTGAATTTCCTTTAAGTGGAGACAAAGCCTTTCATTACACTATTCTGGAGATGACATACCATACAAATTGCTCTGAGTTAAAATTGCTTCATTATATCAGATTCTTTCTCCAGAGATAGCATAGCATCAAATGAAGGGAGATAGAACAGTGAGGCAGAAAGTCTGATTAGTATAAACAGCATGATGACAATGTATTGGAGAAAGGACTCAGGAATAAAAAGGCTGTGGGTATACCAGAGATAGGCTTTTTCAACTTTTAATTTAGAAAGCTAGCTCTAAAGCTAAGCATCTCTTCTCTATCAGCTAGAATAAACGAGGTTATCCACAGTTAGGAGCTGAATTGTATCTCCCTTATAAATCATATGTTGAATTACTACCTCCCAACACCTCGGAACATGACTGTATTTGGAGTCAGGGTAGTTAAGGTATACTGTGGTCAAATGGATGGGCCTCAATCCAGTATAACCAGCCTCCTTATAAGAAGAGGAGATTAGAGCAGAGTAAAGAACCTGTGAAGACACAGAGAAAAAAACAGCCAGCTATAAGCCAAGGAGAGAAACCTGGGGCAAATTCCTCCTTCATAGCCTTCAGATCAATCCAATTCTGCCAACACCTTAATCTTATACTTCTAGCCTCCAGAATTGTGAGAAATTTCTATTGCTTAAGCCACTCAATCTATGGCATTTTGTTATGGCAGCCCTAGCAAACTAACACACTCACCTCCAAGACTCCTAAACTAAAGATTTCTAGGGAAAAAAGTCTCCTCCATCAGACCAAGAAAAGCAAATCAATGCATTATGTTAGTATCATGAAGCTGCAACTTATATATATATAAATCCTCAGGTGACTTAGGCATTTTCTTGCCTATCTAACCGTCAATATATGCCATCAGATCCATCATTTGGGGCAACAGAATTGTCAGTGCATTTATTTGTCAGCTATTTTGGGGAATTAGACTATGGTTGGACTAATGTCCATCCTACCAAATGTTGGGATAAACCTTCACTTCTAAGCGAGGACTTGGCATGCTAGGGCTTAATGTGTTATCTCTTCTCCCACAATGATATTAGACAAAAACATTCTGGATAAAGATGTGTGGAAATTCAACTGGTATGAAGAGTAAGAAATAAATGATTAAATAAGAAATAAATGATTAAATAAATGATTAAAATAAGGTAAGATCACTGTATTGCAGAGATCAGTTCCCTACCCAACCACTAGGTGTTGCTCCCCCAACAAAGTATATTTATAATGCTTTTTCTAAGACTGCTGGGTCTCCTTGAGGCCATACCCTGACCTATCCCTACCCCATTACTTTACAGGATATGCTTGCTAAGGATTAGTAATCTATTTATCAGTGGGTCCCTGGAGGCTCAGCTGGTAAAGACTCCACCTGCAATGCGGGAGACCTGGGGTCAACCCCTGGGTTGGGAAGATCCCCTGGAGAAGGGAACGGCTACCCACTTCAGTATTCTGGACTGGAGAATTCCATGGACTGTATAGTCCATGGGGTCGCAAAGAATTAGACATGAATGAGCAACTTTCACTTATTTACTTAGCTGGGTTTGGGCCACTGCCCTACATGAACAACAAAAAGTCTTAACAGCAATGGAGAGCAAAGCCAAAAAAAGAGCCTCAGGCAATCACATTTTTTTTTCTCTCTCTCTCCATAGGAATAAATACTGCCATTATGTCTCCTGCTTCTATTGCAATTATTAAGAAGTAATAGAATTCTCTTTTGAAATGTATGCTCAGAAACCCATCGCATTAGAAATGAATATAAAAACATCAAGTAGGTTTGGGCTGAGGAAAAAACAAACTCAAAGAAAATCAAAACCAAATTGCTGAAACTTTAGAGATCTCAGCATCAAAAATGGTATGTCATTTGTGACAGAAGCCCTAATAATGGAGTCACTTGTCCTCTATCATCTATTTTAGTTTCATGCTCCAGAGCTGTTCATTTTTATTTAATTTAGTAAGGCTTCCTCTTCTTAACAATAGTTTATATGAGTGAGTTTTTTTCTTTCTTCCAAGTATATAAAATTAGAATTTCTGTTGAATTCTTAAATGTGATGTTTATTATACCCTGGTGCCCAGGAATTTTTCCAGTGGAATACAACTTGATTTTGAAACAGAAAAACTGGATTTCCTTCACAGAGTCTTATTGGCTCCAAACTCTGGAGAAACAGTGCTTCATCCAGAGGGCCTAGGGCCTGGTACAGGGATGAAGAGCTAAGCTTCTGAAGCCAGGCTTTCTGCCTTTGAGCTCAAGCTTCCCACCTTAGGTAGGCTTCCCAGGTGGCTCAGATGGTAGAGAATCTTCTTGCAATGCAGGACCTCAGTTCGATCCCTGGGTCAGGAAGATCCCCTGGAAAAGAGAATAGCTACCCACTCCAGCGGATTGCCATTCCCTTCTCCAATGGACCACATTGAATGGACCATCAGAATGTGGTCCACTGAAGAAGGAAATGGCAAAACACTTCAGTATTCTTGCCTTGAGAACCCTGTGAACAGTATGAACAGGCAAAATGATAGGATACTGAAAGAGGAACTCCCCAGGTCAGTAGGTGCCCAACATGCTACTGGAGATCAGTGGAGAAATAACTCCAGAAAGAATGAAGGGATGGAGCCAAAGCAAAAACAATACCCAGCTGTGGATGTGACTGGTGATAGAACCAAGGTCCGATGCTGTAAGGAGCAATATCGCATAGGAACCTGGAATGTTAGGTCCATGAATCAAGGCAAATTGGAAGTGGTCAAACAAGAGATGGCAAGAGTGAACGTTGACATTCTAGGAATCAGAAAACTAAAATGGACTGGAATGGGTGAATTTAACTCAGATGACCATTATATCTACTACTGCAGGCAGGAATCCCTCAGAAGAAATGGAGTAACCATCATAGTCAACAAAAGAGTCCGAAATGCAGTACTTGGATGCAATCTCAAAAACGACAGTATGGTCTCTGTTCATCTCCAAGGCAAACCATTCACTATCACAGTAATCCAAGTCTATGCCCCAACCAGTAATGCTGAAGAAGCTGAAGTTAAATGGTTCTATGAAGACCTACAAGACCTTTTAGAACTAACATCCAAAAAAGATGTCCTTTATTATAGGGGACTGGAATGCAAAAGTAGTAAGTCAAGAAACACCTGGGGTAACAGGCAAATTTGGCCTTGGAATACGGAATGAAGCAGGACAAAGGCTAATAGAGTTTTGCCAAGAGAACGCACTGGTCATAGCAAACACCCTCTTCCAACAACATGAGAGAAGACTCTATACATGGACATCACCAGATGGTCAATACCGAAATCAGATTGATTATATTCTTTGCAGACAAAGATGGAGAAGCTCTATACAGGCAGCAAAAACAAGACCAGGAGCTGACTGTGGCTCAGATCATGAACTCCTTATTGCCAAATTCAGACTCAAATTGAAGAAAGTAGGGAAAACCACTAGACCATTCAGGTATGACCTAAATCAAATCCCTTATGATTATACAGTGGAAGTGAGAAATAGATTTAAGGGACTAGATCTGATAGAGTGCCTGATGAACTACGGATGGAGGTTCGTAACATTGTACAGGAGACAGGGATCAAGACCATCCCGATAGAAAAGAAATGCAAAAAAGCAAAATGGCTGTCTGGGGAGGCCTTACAAATAGCTGTGAAAAGAAGAGA
>SJYT01024890.1:276719-288788 GCA_006410635.1 Cephalophus harveyi | reverse complement strand
ACTCAGACTCCTGTGAAGAAAGCTGAGCACCGAAGAATTGATGCTTTTGAACTGTGGTGTTGGAGAAGACTCTTGAGAGTCCCTTGGACTGCAAGGAGATCCAACCAGTCCATTCTAAAGGAGATCAGCCCTGGGATTTCTTTGGAAGGAATGATGCTAAAGCTGAAACTGCAGTACTTTGGCCACCTCATGTGAAGAGTTGACTCTTTGGAAAAGACTCTGATGTTGGGAGGGATTGCAGGCAGGAGGAGAAGGGGACAACAGAGGATGAGATGGCTGGATGGCATCACCAACTTGATGGACGAGTTTGGGTGAACTCCAGGAGTTGGTAATAGACAGGGAGGCCTGGCATGCTGCGATTCATGAGGTCGAAAAGAGTCGGACACGACTGAGCGACTGAACTGAACTGAACTGAACCTACTCCCGTATTCTTGCCTGGAGAATGAATCCCATGGACAGAAGATCCTGGTGGCTACAGTCCATGGGGTCACAAAGAGTCAGACACAACTGAGTAACTAACACACATGTTCCCACCTTAGTAGCTGTAGGCTCACCAGCTGAACTTCTGAGTTCAACTTTCTCATCTGTAAAATGAAAATAATAATGATAATATCTGCCTCGTTTATTTGTTCTGGTAATTAAATAAATTAACCAAAATAACCTATTTCCACCTATAATGTTTTATTTGCTCAATTTTAGCTGCTGCTGGGGTTTAAAGTCATAGAAACAGCTCATGACTTCTCACCTATTCTCCACACTGCTTGGCTCAGCCTCCTATTTCAGTCAAATGGCCAACAGAAGGACCAAGGGTATCTATATGACTCGCATGTTGATCCCGTGGTTAGCTGGTAAACACGTCAAGCTGTCTGTGGTAACAGTGGTGAGGCTTTGTGACTCCAGCTTTCTTGGTGGGGTTTGTTTTGAAGATGCAAAGGTTGCTTAATTACCTCTAAAAAGAACCACTTGAAACTTTCTCTTGCTTGACCTGTAAAATTCAGCCAAAACTAAAGCAATTCCCTTATGCATGCTCTAAGCTGAATATAGAAAGAAGACAGCTAAGGTGAAATGTGTGAAAGGAGGAGAGGTGTGAAGAAAGCTAAGTGCAGATTTTGATGTTATTTTCAAGTCCAAGCTGGAAACTTTTCTTATATTATCTCATGGGGAAAAGTCTTCTATTTTCTTATATTATCTACTGGGAAAAAGTCCCTTGAAGCTTCCCTCCCAACCAAATTCCATCCATAATGATAGAGGAGAAGGAGACAAAAATCACTTTTCCCCCAAATAGTTTCCAAGTTGGCTGTTCAGTTTGATGTATTTAACTTCACGTTGACAGAGTTTTCCCTAAATATCCGCAGAATTTAATGAAATAATACCAATTCTTTAAGGACATCAATTATCCAAGCCAAATTCATTTTGATGTCCCATTTGTGCCTAAAATAGATAAAACAGTGTGCACGGTGACCTGGAAAACCCACCTGTCTTCCCCAGAATGTTTGAGAGCATCATGAGCAATGCTTCTCTCTATGAAGCATAGTCCCTTCCAGTTGGCCAGAACTGGAACCCAGAAATGGTTAAAGTAACCTTAAAGGGATTGAAAACATCCAGGGAAGTTCTTGCGTGTATGTGCTTAAGTCGCTCAGTCCTATCCAACTCTGTGTGACCCCATGGACTGTAGTCCACCAAGCTCCTCTGTCCATGGGGATTGTTCAGGCAAGAATACCAGAGTGGGGTGCCATTTCCTTCTCTAGGGGATCTTCCCAACTCAGGGATCGACCCCAGATCTCCCGTATTGCTGGAGGATTCTTTACCGTCTGAGCCACGAGGGAAGCCACCGGGGAAGGTCCTCTTTTGGAGATATCAGAGGACGCTGAAAGCACAAGATGCCTGATGTAGCACCCTGATTGGTCAGCCGGCAGTACACGCCCGATCAGAGGTGGGCAGGGATTGGAGGATAAGGACAGCCAGAAGTTTGAAGGGAGATAAGAGAGGAAAATACGAGAGGAAAATAAGAGAGGGAGCAGAAAAAGGACTTGAGAGAGAAGAAATAAAAAGGAAGGGGAAAGGAGACACAACAGTCAGAGGAAGAGAAAACTGTGAGAAGGAAAGCAATGTTTCTAGGGAAAGATTTTAACAAGGAAACATTTACTGAGAACAACCCATTCCGCCTCTGCAGGCTTAACTGGCTTCTCAAAGGCTTCGATAAGGTAGCACCTCTGAAACGAAGCACTGATCCCCAAATTTCAAACGTTCTTGTAGTCATCATTTTATTTTTGGTTTTATTTTTGCTTTGGGTTTTTGTTTCTGCTTTCATTATTTCCCAGTGCCACTTGGACTGTAATTACCTTGACATTTATATTTTTACAAAATTTGCCCTTTTGTTTATATTTTTATTTAAAAGTTAAATTTCTTACCAGTAATTGAATGGAAAGATAGTATTATTTGACATAAATAAAAGGTGATGGGATTAATAAAATAGAAACAATACATTAAATTCTAGCTAGAGAGTGGGAGAGTTTGAGATTAGAGAATGTTAGGGAAGTGGTGAAGATATAAGGCTACTGAATGAGACTTGTCCTTTGATGTAATCAAGAAGAATGAAAGAGAATTGAAATGGGAAAAAAATTATATTCTCACTTTGTGAGTCAATGTGATTTTATGTCATGTTCAAGTTCTATCTGAACTCATTTTTTCTCATACTCTCCAAAACTAATGGTATCCATCACACACTTTGAAAAGCTTACAAAATGCTATATTTTGTTTTCTAGAAGGGACCTTGCTCTTTTAAATTGATACATTTTCTCCTTGAAGAGCATTCAGTATCACCAGACTTTAGTTAACCTTCAGTTCAGTTCAGTTCAGTCGCTCAGTCATGTCCGACTCTTTGCGACCCCATGAATCGCAGCACACCAGGCCTCCCTGTTCATCACCAACTCCCAGAGTTCACTCAGACTTACATCCATCGAGTCAGTGATGCCATCCAGCCATCTCATCCTCTGTCGTCCCCTTCTCCTCCTACCCCAATCCCTCCCAGCATCAGAGTCTTTTCCAATGAGTCAACTCTTCGCATGAGGTGGCCAAAGTACTGGAGTTTTAGCTTCAGCATCATTCCTTCCAAAGAACACCCAGGACTGATCTCCTTTAGAATGAACTGGTTATATCTCCTTGCAGTCCAAGGGACTTTCAACAGTCTCCTCCAACACCACAGTTCAAAAGCATCAATTCTTTGGCACTCAGCTTTCTTCACAGTCCAACTCTCACATCCATACATGACCACAGGAAAAACCATAGCCTTGACTAGATGGACATTTGTTGGCAAAGTAATGTCTCTGCTTTTTAATATGCTATCTAAGTTGGTCATAACTTTTCTTCCAAGGAGTGTGTTTTAATTTCATGGTTGCAATCAACATCTGCATTGATTTTGGAGCCCCAAACAATAAAGTCTGACACTGTTTCCACTGTTTCCCCTCTAGCCCCTCTTCTAGGAGTTAATCACCTCTGGGAGTTCTAGAGTAGTTATAGGAGGAAAATTATAGTTATAGGAGGAAATTCAGGATCAGAACTGGGAGATGTACCACCCCAGAGAACCACTGCAAAATAGTCACTGGGCACTGGATGACATCCCATCCCGGCATCCACTCTAGCCTTGTCTAATATGGCAGGCTCCAGACCACATGGTAACTGAGCACTTGAAAATTGCTAGTCCAAATGGACATGCACTATCAGTGTAAAATTCACACCAAATTATTTCAGGACAGTAACCAAAAAAGTTAAAATCTCATTAAAATAATTCTAAAATGAATACATGTTGAAATGATAACATTTTGGATGTATTAGGTTAAATAAAATATGTTACAATACTAAACTCACTTGTTTCTTTTTAATTTTTAAATTATTATATTTTGAACCACTTTCAGACTTACAGAAAAGTTGCACAATTGTACAGTGTTCCCAAATATTCTTCACCTGGCTTCCTCTCAACTCAGTATCTTTTGTAACTACAGTACAATTATCAAAAGCAATAAATTAGTGTTGCCATAATACCATAAACTAAACTGCAAACTGTATTCAAATTTCACTTTTTTCCACTGATACCCTTTTTTGTTGTTGTCCCAGAATCCAACCCAAGATACGGCATCAAGTTTAGTTCCCTTAGGTCCTCCAGTCTAGGACAGTTCCCTGGTCCTTCCTGTCCAGATTCAGAATTTGAACACAGGGATTGAATTCCAGCACCTGGACTTAAAACTGCCACACTTATTAAAGCCACATGTGTGCGCATGCTAAGTCGCTTCAGTCATTCCGACTCTTTGTGACCCTATGGACTCCAGCCTGCCAGGCTCCTCTGTCCATGGGATTTCCCACACATGAATATTACCCAGGGACCAAACTCAAGTCTCTTTTGTCTCCTGCACTGGCAGGCAGTTTCTTTACCACTGACACCACCTGGGCAACCCTTTCAAAGCCATGACATCAGTTAATTCATACTCCACAACTCAAGATTTACCAATTGTAAACCCTCTGTTTTAACTTTTTCTCTGCACAACATAGAGTGGGAGAATTGACATTTATTTAAGCTTTCATACACTGTGCTATGAATTTAACACATATTATCTCATTAAATGCTCAGAGAAGTTTTATTTTACAAATAAGAAAACTAAGGCTCAAGAAGATAGCAACTGGCAGAGGCTGCAGTCACATGTTTGACTACTATCTACCCATTATATTCATGTATGCTTCAATTGGCTCAACTGAATAAGGGTTTCATTTTATCACCTTTTTAATGTTTTAATAATTTTGAAAAATTGGTCCTCTACTATAAGGACTCTATCCATCCTCAGGTTTTATGATAATTGATAATGAGCCTAATGTTCACAATGAATCTGCCTGTAGCTGAATACAGAATCCATTGTGTTCACCAATACCCACTCCAGGGGCTGAATGGCAGAATATTCTTTAATAAAAGAGTAGGACTGATCATCACTTCCTGGGCTTGTGCTGTTTAAGTGGAGGCAGGCAGAGTATGGACCCAGATGGAGTATTCCACAGATTCCTGAGACCAGAGCAGAGAGACGTAATTCTTTCTATTTGTTCAACTGGGTTGTCTTTTAAAATATTTAGTTAGGTGATTTTTAAGTTCCTGAATAATTAAACATACTTGCATAAGTTGTAGGGGTGGCTGGTATTATTAGCTATTAAAAAGAAAATATTTCTAAGGGTGTTCTAATTTGACGTCCCATCTCAGAGACGTTTTCAATTCCAAAATATAGCCACTAGGAGGTGCTGATGGATCATACTTGACTCTCAAAACCCACAGTTATATAAATGCTTTTGTTCTTTTGCTGCAACCAAAGAAAAGAAAAAGAACCATTTCCATAGATGTATAGTGCAATTCAGTGTAAGGGTAAGGGCTGTTTTGTTTTTAACAGTTTGCAGTACAAGCCCATAGAGCAAACACAATGCAGGTAAATCCCAGCAAGAAGAGATGGATTATCTTGTTGCAGTGATACCGTCACTGGAATTGTTTTCCTAAAAGAATTTTTTATTTTCATTCAAGGAGATGATTGTTTGAAAACCTGTGCATTTTTTGTCATGATTGGCCTTGGAGAGGGGGTAGAGAGAAAGATAGCGGGAATGCTTCTATACAGAGAATTGAGATTTGTCCTTGAAGGAATGTGACATCCCAGTGAAGGCAAGAAAACTAGCTGAAATTGCCATGCATCCCATCAGACTCATCTTGGTCCTATTTCCACCCTCTCTAACTGTAAATGCATTTCATATTACTTGCCTGAGCAGCATTAGATTTGTAACCCACAAAACAAGGTAACTTGAAACAAGATTCATATTCTTACATTCAGGGAAGAAACAAAAGGAGAGGGCAAAGGCTGAGAACAGAACATGAGCCCACCACCCATGGGGGTATGTCATCTGGTTAAAGACACCCCTGAGGAGAAGTACTGGATAAAGGTCAGGTGGAGGAGGTGACAACACCTGATCACGTACCTCGGGGAGAGGAGAAAGCTGAGCAGAAGCCAGTTCCTTGTGAAAGATTGACCGGTTTCCCAGACATCATGGTCTTAAGAAATTTATCGCTGGAGTCAAAGGGAATTGAATTCCCAGTTTTGCTTTTTAAAATATCTTGTGTCATAAACAGTTTTTAGTATCCTACGCAGTTCAGCTTATATTTTTAGTGTGTTAACTGTTTAAAAAATTTAAATATAGCTGTTTAGAATGTCTGTAAATAAATGGCTGCAGAGTTTTTAGAGAACCCTGCTTCTGACCTACACTAACACAGCAATACTGCCTTTCCTTCCCTCCATAAATGGTTGTTCTTGATTGTCCCTTTAACTACTGAAGATCCCCTGGAGAAGGGAATGGCAATCCACTCCAGTATTCTTGCCTGGAGAATTCTGCAGGCAGAGAGCCTGGTGGGCTACAGTTCATGGGGTCGCAAAGAGTCAGACATGATTGAGTGACTAACACACACATACACTTGGAGAGAAAGGGTTTCTCAGGTAGCACTAGTCCTAAAAAACCTGCCTGCCAATGCAGGAGACACATCAGGAAGATCCCCTAGAGGAGCAAAAGGCAACCCACTCCAGTATTCTTGCCTGAGGAATCCCATGGACAGAGGAGCCTGGCAGGCTACAGTCCATAGAGTCAGAAAGAGTCAGACACGACTGAAGCGACTTAGCACACACTTGAAGAGAATGGACAATCACAACACAGGCATGCCTCAACTCTCTGCGAGCATACATTCTGGCAGTTCATTGGCAGGCCATGTTTGGAACTGAGAAAAGTATGAAGGACAGTTAGAGTCCTTCAGCTGCCAATCAGAGCACACGCAATCCCTAGGCTAGACTGTATCAGGAGCAGAGAGAAGCCATCTGCACTGAGCGCTTACTGTATACCACCACAAGCAACCATACCTTGCTTCCTTTTACTCTCAAAGTAACTTTGAGGTAGGTATTAAGATACTATTTTGTAGATGATTGGGATTAGACAGTTTATAATAACCCCCATCAAAATCCCACAGTCAGTAAAGTCAGAGATAAACCAATTGACTTCAAAGCCTGTGCCCTTTCACTTAACACCCCTGTACCTATCACATGCTTTCCGTGTACCAGGCTCTCTTCCAAGTGCGTCACACATCATGTCATTTAAACCCACAATGGGTGTAACAGATAGGTACTGTTATTTCCATTTTAAAGGTGAGGCAACTGAAGTACAGAGAGGCTAAGAAGAGGTAAAGTAGTTACAAGGTAACAGGGCCAGGATTCCAAACTAGGCCATGGGGCTCCAGAACTCCTGCTGTGAAACAAACCACCACCTAGGCACCTTCAGGAAGTACTCAGGCACTGGCTGAGTTACAGATCCATGGGCCAGAGGCCACGACTGCCAAAAGGGAAAGAAAGGGGGTTCTCTCCCCATACTGGGCAAGGTAACACTTGTTTAGAGTTTATTATTTGCCAGGCTCCATGTTCAGTGCTTTATATTTATGATATCATTTGGTTCTCATAGTAGTTCTGGGAGAAAAGGATAATTATTCTCATGTTTAGATGGGACTACTTGGGCAAGAAACGTTTCTTGACTTACCTAAGGACATGCAATTAATAATCAGCAGTTCAGTTCAGTCGCTCAGTTGTATCCAACTCTTTGCAGCCCCCATGGACTGCAGCACATCAGGCTTTCCTGTCCATCACCAACTCCCAGAGCTTGCTCAAATTCATGTTCATCCAGTCAGTGATGCCATCCAACCATCTCATCCTCTGTCATCCCCTTCTTCTGCCCTCAATCTTTCCCAGCATCAGGGTCTTTTCAAGTGAGTCAGTTCTGATGTGGATCAGGTGGCCAAAGTACTGGAGTTTCAGCTTCAGCATCAGTCCTTCCAATGAATATTCAGGACTGATTTCCTTTTTTAGGATGGACTGGTTGGATCTCATTGCAGTCCAAGGGACTCTCAAGAGTCTTCTCCAACACCACAGTTCAAAAGCATCAGTTTTTCGGCACTCAGCTTTCTTTATAGTCCAACTCTCACATCCATACATGACTATGGGAAAAACCATAGCTTTGACTAGACGGGCCTTTGTCGGCAAAGTAATGTCCCTGCTTTTTAATATGCTGTCTAGGTTGATCATAGTTTTTCTTATAATAAATAGCAGAGGCAAGACTAAAAATGTCACTTGGAGGGATTTCCATGAAGTATTGTTGAATAAGAAAAGCCAAATCCAAAAAAGTATGCACAATGTACATATGTAAAGAATTATTAATATCAACATGAAGAAAATATAGGAGGAAGCATCTTAGGCTGTTAATCTGGGTTATAGGAGAAGGTGTGATAAGGATGTAAAAAGTATATACATCACACATTTTTCCTATATGTGAAAATTATGTATGTGTGTTTATGTACATATAATTATACACTTTATATAAAAGTTATAATAAATATAAGTAAAGTTAAATAGCAACACATATTTGATGAAACTCAATATCCATTTTTAATTAAAGTTCTTAGAACACTTTATTGTTAAGGATGTATCTTTCTAACACTGGAAATGTTAACAGAAGTCCAAGTAAACATCATATTTAGGTTTAAAATTCTGGGTGTATCAAGTTAAAGTCAGGAAAAAGGCTAGAAATCCAATTATTATTCTCTATTATTCAACATTGTTTTAGAAGTTCTAGTTCATGCAATAAGAAAAATAATTAAGAAGGTGAAAGCATTATAATGGAAGACACAAAATGACATATACAAATGATTCTGTTATAAAAGAAAACAATATATATACATCAACACAATACTGCCAGCACACAACATAAGACCAATCCTAGATGCCACTTTTCAAGTGGCAAAAATTAACATTGGTGCCATTTTATCTCCTTTACTACTTATCACTTACTAGTTTCTACTCCTCCGAATCTTGGTGCCATTACGTTTCTCTAAGTCTTAAAATTACCCACTTCTTCCTCTCCTCCTTAGTAGAAGAAAGTGACCTCCCTACACACACACGCGCACACGCACATGCACACACACAAACTAATTCATACTTAAATGAGAATGACCACTAAAATTCCATTGTATTGCCTTTGCTCCTTTGTCAAAGACCAGTTAACTATATTTATATGGGTCTATTTCTGGGCTTTCTATTCTGTTCTGCTAATCTATTTGTGTATTATTTCACTAACACCACAGTGCTTTGATTACAGTAGCCTTATAATGTCTTGAAGTCAGGTCATCTTGATCTTCCAACTCTGTTCTTCAATGTTCAGTTGGCTATTATAGGTCTTTAGACTCTCCACATAAATTTTAAAATCAGTTTGTCTACATCCCCAAAATAGCTTTCTCAGATACTGATTGGAATTGCATTGAATCTATATATCAAATTGGGAAGAACTGGTATTTTTTTTTAATTGAAGTATAGTTGCTGTACGATATTATGTAAGTTACAGGTATACAACACAATGATTCACCATTTTTAAAGATTATACTCCATTCATAGCTGTTATAAAATATTGGCTATATTAAAGAACTCATATCTTGACAATGCTGAGTCTTTCTACATATGAATATGAAATACCTCTTCATTTATTTTGTTGTTCTTTGATGTTTTCATCATATAGTTTTGTAGTTTTCTTCATATAGATTTCACACATATTTTATTAGTTCTATATTACATATTTCATTTCTGGAGGTACTGACTTAAGTATTAATGTGTTCCTCTGCAATATGAATTTTTCCAGTACTTCTCATTATTTTCTCCCCTTAGGTGGGACAGGATGGTGGAGAGGGGAGAGGTTTGGGACCACATGGAAGGCCAGAGCAGGCTGAGGTTGGGTATTTCTTTTCCCTCAGGTAGGTTATGTTGGGATAAATTTCCAGTAGATTAGGCTTTAGTAAAATACTTTCTTCTGAGAACAGAATAGGATGCTCTTGCATATTTCAAAACGATTCCTTTTCCTCTTGTTCTGGAAACACAAGAAGATTTTTCTCTAGGCTTAACTGTGAGACCTGGTAGAACCTCTGGAAGTAAAACTTAATGAAGGCCCAGCACAGCCAATTTTCTGTTTAAGTCTTTCCGAGATTTCTCTCATCATGTTTGAACGTTTCTCTTCAGAGTTTAGTTTTTCGGAGCAGAGATCCTGAGGAAGACAGTCTGATGTTATTCAAAGAACAACAGGCAGGAATCAAGAAATCTGTCTTCTAGTCCTAATTACATTACCTTGAGCAAGATGGTTAACTTCTCTGGATCTTTACTCCTATCATCACATAAACAGAGAGTTGGAAACAGTTTTTAGTTCAACAAGAACAAAAGAGAGTGTCATTCAGGACAAAAGAACCATTGCTATGATTTAAAGTCCAATACTGTAAAAATACATAACTTTTTAAAAAGCGATATTTATTTTACTAAACTGAAGACAAGGAAAAAGAACACTCTAGACTCTCCAAAACTTTTGCAGGCTTTCTTGCAGAAGACTGACCAGCTTTTATCATCATGAATAAGATAATCATAAAATAATTGAAATCAATAGAACATTAAAAATGATGTCATTCAGACTATGGTTCTGTTCTTTTTCATTTCTTTTTTGGTCAAAGTATATTTTTTAAAGCCCATGGGTCACTGACTATTTATAGAACTTACTTAAAGAACTTCAAAAGTTCAAGCGTACACACAGTGCAGTAAGAATCATGTATGAATTCTGGGCAGGTCTTCAGAATGTTTTGCAATCAGATAGTCTGCATGCTTCTCTGGAGGTTACTGGGCTCAGCCTGCCTATGAAACTTGGGCAGATGTGAACTGAGCTGGACAAAAACTCCAAGCTGGATCTCAGTAGCTGTTCCAAGGCTAATAACAGCTCCATTTCAAGAATTCCTTCTTGCTGATCAACCAAATGCCCAGCAAATTTAACTCAGTCTTTCCCATTTTAACTACTAAAAATATTTAAGGCTCATGCCCTTCACATCACAGCTTCTCTGTTTCTGAGGAAGGATGATGTTAAGACTCAAAGCAATCTCAAATCCTTCAAGCATTTTCTAGTTCTTCCCCACTTCAGCATTTTTCTAGTTCATAAGAGACAACAAAGTTGAGGAGATAAGCTTATTAGATCAATTTAAAAGAGGAAGAGGAAAAGATGGGATTAGAAAAGAGCAGACATACAGTTAACATGAAGCCAGCTCACTTGCTTGTGCTTGTGTTCATTCGTGTCTGACTCTTGGCAACTCCATGGACTGTAGCCCACAAGGCTCCTCTGTCCATGGAATTCTCTAGCAAGAATACTGGAGTGGGTTGCCATTTCCTCCTCCAGGGGATCTTCCCCATCCAGGGATCAAACCTGTGTCCCCTGTGGCTCTTGCATTGGCAGGCAGATTCTTTACCACTGAGCTACCTGGGAAGCCCAATGTGAAGTCAGAATACTAAAAACCTAGCACAAAAAATAAAACTGCCAATGTACTTCCACTTGATTTTCCCAGATTCTCAAATTTCACAAAGTAAATTTTCGAAATAAAAAGTGGAGGACCTTGTTCGCTTTTCACCTTTCCAAGTCATGGCATTTAGTGAATAAAATCTGAAAAACAATAAAGTTCCTAGTATAAACTAACATGACAAATTCATTGAAAGGACATACCTGAAACCAAAAAACTGGGAAGTAAACAGTCTTCAGATAACGACAGTTCTTTGAATGGAATCAAAAGTGTACTATATCAATCACATTTTTCTCATTTTACTATAGACAAGTGAAAGTTTATCAAAGAAAAGTACTGCTCCTACTAGGTCTGGCATCTGAAAACCTCCCAACTTCTCCATCATGAGAATGAAATTTAAAAAAGAGCCCAAGATGCAGCAGGCAGAAGATGGTTTCACAGTGCTGCCGAGGGAACATCTGGCATGTGAAACTATACAGAGTTCTTAATTTGAACCTCCATCAGAAAGTGATTGGATTATCCAAAAGAAGCAAACCACTAACCTTCACCATACTTTAGATACAACAGTTGATCTTGTATCCTGCAACCTTGCTGACAGTGCCAGACTTTATTTTTTGGGGCTCCAAAATCACTGCTGATGGTGACTGCAGCCA
>SJYT01024890.1:153501-275627 GCA_006410635.1 Cephalophus harveyi | reverse complement strand
ATGAACAGGGAGGCCTGGCGTGCTGCGATTCATGGGGTCGCAAAGAGTCGGACACGACTGAGCGACTGAACTGAACTGATTGAGTTTGTTCTATGTATATGATCATTTCATACACAAATGAGAGAGTTGCATTTCTTATTTTCCAATCTGGGGGCTTCTATTTCTTTTCCGTGCTTAGTTTCCCTAGCTAAAACCTCCACTACAGTGTTGATTAGAAGTGGCAAAAAGAGACAGCCCTGTCTTATTCCCCTTCTCAGAGGAAAATCTTTCAGTTTTTCACTAGTAAGTATGATGTTAGCTGGGCTTCCCCGGTGGCTCAGAGGTAAAGAATCTGCCTTCAGGAGACACAGGAGAGTGGCTCGATCCCTGGGTCAGGAAGACCCCTGGAGGAGGGAATGGCAACCCACTCCAGTATTCTTGCCTGGAGAATCCCATGGACAGAGGAACCTGGCAAGCTACAGTCCATAGCGTTGCAAAAATCAGACACTCACACAGAGAGATGCTAGTCAAAAAAGGACAAACTTCTAGTTATAAGATAAATAAATTCTAATATACAATAGGGTGCTTATAGTTAATAATACGGTATTATAAAACTTGAAAAATGCTAAGAGAACAGATCTTTTTTGGTGACTATAGGACATGATGGTGGTAGATGCAAGATACAAGCTTATTTTCGGAAAATAAGATTCTTACACAATTGATAGATGCAAGATACAAGCTAGACAAGATACACTGTAGCACCAGAAAGGACCAGCATGACCTGATAGCTAATTCTTAAGAGGCAAAACTTAAGTTTAATTTTAAATTATTCACGGATCATAATTATGCTTGAGCTAACTGTACAGGAAAATAACATTTATAAAGTTTCAGTCCATAACCACAGTTTAGTTGTTTTCAATTAATCTTCGTGGCAGACATTGCTAATTGTCCCCCATCATCTTGTCCTTTTTTCTTTTTTCATAATAGAAAATTTTAGCTGGATACATAACTGCACCACCAAAGCTGACATTTCTCAGCCACCTTTTCACCTAGATGTATCATGTGACCAGGTTTTGACCAATAGGAAATGAGAGAAAGTGATGTGCAATTTATAGGTCATACCCTTAAAATTACAGGGATGTCTTCTTCCCCTTCCTTATTCCTGTTCGTTGGAATGTAAAAGTCATGGTGGAAGTTAGAGAATCCTTCACAGATCACAATATGGGAGTCATGAGTTGAGCATAACAGAGAATCTCCACCATCCCTTGGTCTTCTTGAATTGTTTCATTCAGACCATTAAGTAAGAGAGAAATGAATTTCCATCTTATTTGACCCACTGCTATTTTGGCCTTTGTTACAGAAGCCAAATTAATATCCTAAGTTTTACAATCTTTGCCTAAAATTTCAGGTTTAAAATAAAAAACCTCAAGATATTGCTAGACATATTTTTATCTAACTAGCTGCAGCTTTCAATTTTAATCACAATTTTGGTATTACAAAACAAAGGAACAAAAAGACCAGATAAATAATATCCTTTACAGAACATTATGTTAATAGGGCTTCTCCTCCAGCCATTTCTTTCTCTCTTTTCACTCTCTCTTGAACACAATTCTGTCAAGTTCTTTCTCCTTCTCCTCCACCAAAATCACTTGGTGAGTGATTGGGATCAACAATGACCTCCACATAATGAAATTCTGTGCTTAATTCTCAACATCAGAATATCAGTACATATTTCCCTCTTTGAAAGACTTCACTTAGTTTACAGAACAGCTCTCTCTCCTGGACTTCCCCCAATCTCACCAGCTGCTCTGTGTCAGTCTCATCTTCATTGCTCTTACCTCAAATTAGAGTGCTCCTCAGTCCTCAGAAATCTATCTACATTCACTTTCTTGGTGATCTTATCCAATCTCATACCTTTGTTGTTGTTCAGTCATTAAGTCATGTCTGACTCTTTGTAACCCCATGAACTGTAGCACACCAGGCTTCCCTGTCCTTCACTATCTCCTGGAGTTTGCTCAAACTCACGTCTGTTGAGTCTGTGATGCCATCCAATCATCTCATCCTCTGTCATCCCCTTCTCCACTTGCCCTCAATCTTTCCCAGCATCAGGGTCTTTTCCAATGAGTCAACTCTTTGCATCAGGTGGCCAAAGGACTGGAGCTTCAGCTTCAGTCCTTCCAATGAATATTCAGGGTTGATTTCCTTTAGGATGGACTGGTTTGATCTCTTCGTAGTCCAAGGGACTCTCAAGAGTTCTCCAACACCACAGTTCAAAAGCACCAATCCTTCAGCACTCAGCCTTCTTTATAGTCCAACTCTCACATTCGTACATGACTACTGGAAAAACCACAGCTTTCACTATATGGACCTTTGTAGGCAAAATTATGTCTCTGCTTTTTAATACACTGTCTAGGTTTGTCATAGCTATTCTTCCAAGGAGCAAGTGTCTTTTAATTTCATGGCTGCAGTCACCATCCATAGTGATTTTGAAGCCCAAGAAAATGAAATCTCACAGTTTCCAAAATTTTCCCATCTATTTGCCATGAAGTGATAGGACCAGATGCCATGATCTTAGCTTTTTGAATGTTGAGTTTTAAACCATCTTTTTCACTCTCCTCTTTCACCTTCATCAAGAGGCTTTTTAGATCCTCTTCACTTCCTGCCATTAAAGTGGTATCATCTGCATATCTGAGGTTGTTTATATTTCTCCTGGCAATCTTGATTCCAGCTAGTGCTTCACCCAGCCCAATAGTTCATGTGATGTACTCTGCATATAAGTTAAATAAGCAGGATGACAATATACACCTTTGACATACTTCTTTCCCAATTTTGAACCAATCCGTTGTTTCATGTCAAGTTCTAACTGTTGTTTCTTGTCCTGCATACAGGTTTCTCAGGAGGCAGGTGATGTGGTGTGGTAGTCCTGTTTCATTAAGTATATTCGACAGTTTGCTGTGATCCACACAGTCAAAGTTAAACTTATAACTTTAAAACCATATAGATATTGCAACTCCTAAACTCTCTTTCCAGCCTATAAGCCCTACAATGTCAGGAATTCTTGTCTGCTTCTTTGCTGGTGCCTCTTAAGAGCCTAGAACTGGACCCGGTTCATATCAGTGCAGCAAATACATAGTTGTTGAGTGAATAAATGAATAACTAGAGCCTCTTTGCTTTATCAAAGATCTCTTTAAGCACTTAATAATTATTTTCACATTGAAAGTCTTAGTAGAGGGCCAAAAAAACCCTACCTTAACTCAGCATACTGAGTATATGCAGAATAAACTTCACTTATGAATTTTCTGGTGGCACAGCCAGGCTCTTTCACCCTCACTGTTCTTGGCCAGCTATATAGAGGTTGTAATGCTGGGCTGGAAGAAGCACAAGCTGGAATCAAGATTGCCAGGAGAAATATCAATAACCTCAGATAGGCAGATGACACCACCCTTACGCAGAAAGTGAAGAGGAACTAAAAAGCCTCTTGATGAGAGTGAAAGAGGAGAGCGAAAAAGTTGGCTTAAAGCTCAACATTCAGAAAACGAAGATCATGGCATCTGGTCCCATCACTTCATGGGAAATAGACGGGGAAACAGTGGAAACAGTGTCAGACTTTATTTTTGGGGGCTCCAAAATCACTGCAGATGGTGACTGCAGCCATGAAATTAAAAGACGCTTACTTGAAAGGGGATGACGGAGGATGAGATGGCTGGATGGCATCACCGACTCGATGGATGTGAGTTTGGGTGAACTCCGGGAGATGGTGATGGACAGGGAGGCCTGGCATGCTGTGATTCATGGGGTCGCAAAAAGTCGGACATGACTGAGCAACTGAACTAAACTGAACTGAATGTCCTCAGTTGGCCTTAAGAATTTATAGCACTGCAGAACATGAGCTGATATGACAAAGTCAATAATAGGCTTAAAGAAAGTGAGCTCTCATTAGTATTCAGCTGTTCATGTCTGTGAATGCTAGTCCCCAGTACAAACTCTTCTAGGGTCATAAACAATGCTCAAAGACCAGCACTTTCAAATGGTGCTTACAGGATCTTCTTGGCTTCTGTGTATATTTAACAACCAATTACAATCAGTGGGATTCTTGGGCAATCAAAAAAGAGCACATGTGTCTAATTGGAAATATTATCAGCTATATGCAGGCTCACTTAGTCCTAATATGACCTGTGTTTATCCAAAACTGAATTAGGAACTGCAATTAGCTTTCTCTTAAAAAAATCATCCTATTGGTGTCGCTGTTGTTCAGTCCCTAAGTTGTGTCCAACTCTTTGGGACCCCATGAACTGCAGCATGCAAGGCTTCCCTGTCCTTCACCACCTCCTGGAGTTTGTTCAAACTCATGTTCATTGAGTTGGTGATGCCATCCAACCACCTCACCCCCTATTGCCTCCTTCTCTTCCTGCCCTCTATCTTTCCCAGCATCAGGGTCTTTTCCAATGAGTCATCTCTTCACATCAGGCAGCCAAAGATTTGAGCTTGAGCCTCAGCACCAGTCCTTCCAATGAATATTCTAGGTTGATTTCCTTTCAGATTGACTGGTTTGATCTCTTTGCTGTCCAAGGGACACTCAAGAGTCTTCTCCAGCACCATAATTCGAAAGCATCAATTCTGTACATGTTTAACTTCCTGGATGTTTGTTGAATGTCCTCTGAGTGAGCATCTCAAGGTGGGTGTCTCTGTGTATGTCTTTCTGTGTGTGAGTATGTATCTGATACTACATGTCTTCTATGGTCTGAAAATACTCTGTGCAGATCTCGGGAGGAAAAAAGAAGAGCTGACTATTACCTGAAAATCATTTGCTAAACAGAACATTCAGGAGAGAAAAAATACTTTCCATCTAGGAACCTAGATGGGCTTCCCTGATAGCTCAGTTGGTAAAGAATCTCCCTGTAATGCAGGAGACCCTGATTTGATTCCTGGGTTGGGAAAATCTCCTGGAGAAGGCATAGGCTACCCACATCAGTATTCTGGCCTGGAGAATTCCATGGACTGTATAGTCCAAGGGTTGTAAAGAGTCAGACATGACTGAGTGACTTTCACTTAATTTCACTTCAAGAACCTAGGTTGGAACCTAAATTCTCTTCAGAGAATTGAGCAAACTATTATAAGAGCTAGGTAGTAAATATTTTAAGGGTTCAGCTACATAAATGTCTGTCACATAGTCTTTGGTTTTTGGTTTTGTTTTTTAAAACCCTTTACAAATGTAAAAACCTTTTTTTAGGTCATGCGTCATTCAAACATAGGCTGCAGGCTGGATTTGACTCATAGACTATAGTTTGCCAGCTCCTTGCCTAGCCTGTCATAATAGCTTCATTCCCCTTGCCCGTCACTGCTTTAGAAGAGGACGTGTGACCCAATTCTAGCCAATGAGATATATGGGAAAATCTGTTGAAGACTCTGGAGAGATGCCTCCTTATCTCTCTGGCCCCCCAGAAACTACTGCAGCCCTCTTGCCATGTGGATCAACACAAAAAGGGGGCAGAGCCAGAAGGGTCACAGGGAAGTGAAACCAGACCCTTAATTGTATCCTGCCTCTAGACTTATTGCTATGCGGAATAGTGACTTCCATCACCACAGAGCTCATCTGAATCAGTATTTTCAGCTACTATAACCCAAAGTCCAAATTCTAGTTGATCCAGATGGTAATGCATCCAGAGCAGATGAGAGGAGGAAAAAGAATAGTTGGGAAGATAAGATGGCAGAAGATGTTTTCTCAGTTCCCTGAATACCCTGTCCTTCCCTTGATCCTCTTCAACTCCCTCTCTGACTTCAAATATAAAGATGTCTGAATGAGTATTAAAAACTATTTTAGTTTTTAAAACCCTAGGATTTTAGAGAAAAAAGAGACATTAGGGATAATCTACCATAATTCCTTCATTCAGTGAATGAGAACATGGAGCTCAGAGAGAAGGAATTTGCCCCTAATTACATGTGAGTCTGAGTGAACTCTGGGAGTTGGTGATGGACAGGGAGGCCTGGCGTGCTGCGATTCATGGGGTCTCAAAGAGTGGGACACGACTGAGTGACTGAACTGAATTGAACTGACACAGCTACTTGGCGATAGGGATGGAAATAGATATGGGTCTTAAATCCAGGTCTACATACTGAAACAAGTAACCCAAAGTCTACACACCAGGATACAGGGTCTCCCAATGGTGCTTATCATGAAAACCTAGAAATCAAGATTTCCCTTTGAACATAAAGAAATTTTGTTTTATCCAGGCATATAATCATTATATCTGCATATTAGTCAGTGTTCTTCAGATAAATATAGGCTAAGAGAGAAAGATTCTGAGGCTGAAGCTCCAATCCTTTGGCCACCTGATGCATAGCCAATTCATTAGAAAAGACCTTGATGCTGGGAAAGACTGAAGGCAGGAGGAGAAGTGGACGACAGAGGATGAGATGGTTGGATGGCACCACCAGCTCGATGGACATGAGTTTGAGCAAGCTCTGGGAGAGGATGAAGGACAGGGAAGCCTGGCGTGCTGGAATCCATGGAGTCACAAAGGGTCAGACATGACTGAGCGACTGAAAAACAACAACAACGGTATGGAGGCTGACAAGTCCCAAGATCTGCCATTTGCAAGCTGGCAATGCATAAAAGTCAGTGTGTGATTCCAGCCCAGATATGGGCAGGCTCGAGACCCAGGAAGAACCAGTATTTCATTTCCAGTCTGAAGGTGGGAGAAAAGCCAACAAGTGAGTTCAAAGGCAATTAAGCAGAAGTAGTTACTTCTTCTTCGTGGGAGGGTCAGCCTTCTATTCAGGTCTTCAATTGATTGAATGAGGCCCACTCACATTAGCGAGGGAAATATGCTTTACTCAGCTTACCAATTTCTCTTTTTTTTTCCTCTTTCTCTTCTTTTTTCTTGTTTTTTAGCCAAATCACACAGCATGTGAGATCTTAGTTCCCAAACCAGGGATTGAACCCCTACTTCCTACACAGGAAGTGCAGAGTCTTAATCGCTGGACCACCAGCGAAGTCCTGAGCCTACCAATTTAAAAGTTAGTTACTCCCAGAAACACCCTTACATACACCCAAAGTAATGTTTGACCAAATAACTAAGCACCGCATGGCCCAGTCAAACCGACACAAAATTAACCATCACAACCTGTAAGCACTGGATTTCTGGGTCTGGGTAAAAGGGAGGCAGAGTTGTACATACAGCCCCCAGCACATCTATCTTTGACAAGTGTCCCTAGCTTCGAAGCTGTGGAGAACTGTGGTGTCAGGAAAAGAAGAGGTACCAAGGCCTCCTGTCTGAACCCATTCTTTTGGATTTGCAGCTAAGAGTGGATAAACTACAGCTAAAATAACCCCATGTACACTAGAATTTGAAATGTCAATCCTGACATTTAAGAATAAAACGGAAAAAAGAATAAAAGGTATGAGTATCTTAGAGAAATTTACTCAGAGAGGATTTTGGAAAGGCAGAGAGTACTATAAGAATAGCTCTGTCTCTGTGGTTTTTCTAGAAAGCCAAGGGTCCTCCAGTTTTGATAAGAAGGTCCATTTATCATTCTTTCAGTCTTGTGCTCATGAGTGCAGTGTTGCAAGGAGGGAAAAAAGCCATAATAGAAAACAGTAGAGGAAGGGGCTCTACCTTTCTGATTGGAATTTTGGTCAGCTACAGAGCTCTCTGTAGTTGTTAATATAAAGATCTTGGGGCCCCATTAAGAAAAGATTAAAAGCTTATGATTGGGGTTAATTAGCATTGACACCTAACACCCTGTAAATGTTCAAAAATCAAAATAACAGGAAGAAAAAATAAGAAGGCGCTCTGTAGAAGCCACATAGAGTAATAAGTTTACAAAAAATTGGAAGCAATGTCAGCAGTTTCTAATGGGAAGTGAAAGACAGATGAAGAACTTAACTATTTAAAGAAATCAAGAGAGGCCCCATGAAAACGAAGATTCTATTCATGGCCTTCAGTAAAATTTCCTCTGAACCTTTTGAGTGATGAAAAGGAATTATTTTTAGGTAAAGTACATTTGCACTTTCATTGCTTGGGCTGCATATCTGGTGGATTTTCAGGCCATCAAATAAATTTCACAGCATAGAGAGTCCAATCAGAGGCAGGAAGGAGACTTGGCCATTGTTGGAGGATGTAACTCTATGGCTTGTGCCAGAACTGGTGTTCGGGAGAACACCCGCTAAGACCACAAGTGCCACACAGCTGACAGCAATATCCTGTTTTTTAAAAAATTAAAGAGAGGTTGGTTAATTACCATACTTTGGAGATCAAATCTGGTTACATCCTTCTAGACTGACAATCTTCTTCCTACTGAAATAAATGCACCTGGAAACTTCCCCAAAATATGCTTGTGACCCTATCCCACCTGAGAATTCATCCCTTCATCTTCTAAGGGTATCTGATTTTCAAGGCCCTAGAAATGGCCTCTTGTTTGCCTGACCTCCTTCAGAACCATGGCAAAGGGTTAAAGATTGGAAGCAGCATACCTGGAACAGGGCTAGAAATTAAAGGATCCTGAATATTCATTAGAAGGACTCCAATACTTTGAAGTTGAAACTCCAATACTTTGGCCACCTGATGCGGAAAGCTGAGTCATTGGAAAAGACCCTCATGCTGGGAAAGACTGAGGACAAGAGAAGGAAGGCAACAGAGGATGAGATGGTTGGATGGCATCACCAACTCAACGGACATGAATTTGAGCAAACTCTAGGACACATTGACGGACAGGCTCCCCTGGCATGCTGCAGTCCGTGGGGCAGCAAAGAGTCCAACACAACATAGTGATGGAACAACAACAATAAATTAAATGAAAGAGACAGAAGTAAAAATGTCCAGTGTCTGCTTACTGTCCAGGAACTGAGTTATTATCAGCTGAGCAGAGTTAGCCTCTAAAGGTTCCCTCCTCCAGAGCAATCTGGCCAACACCTTGACTGGCACATGCCTCCTGAACCCACAGGAGTGGGCCACAGGCCCTAAGTAAAGAGAAGAGAACGGTGGGGGGCAGCACGGAAGAAATCTTGGCTGATGGTTTTTAATTCAGATTGTTCCATTAAAATAGACATACTATATATTTAACCTCAAGGAATAAGGAGGTGTTTTTTTTTTTTTTCCCCTCTCTTTTTTTCAACAAGAATTAAATGCTGTGGTGTTTGGAGACATAATTGTATAAATTGTGAGGAAAGAAAAAAACTCGTGTTCAGACTGCTTAAAATACTTTATGAACAAGGCCAAAGACATTACTACGTAGAAACCTCACACACAAAAACGTGAGACACAAAGAAATGAATCAAACTATGAAGCAGTACGTTCGAGACCTGATTGGGAGGTAAGGCTGGCCTTCTGACTCCAGAGGATTCATCCCCTCCAGTTACCATGTCTTCAGAACTGAGACAGGGGCCAGGAGAGGGAGAAAAGAATATAGGACAAAGAGACACTTGTTTCTTTTTTTGTTTTCCTACAGTTTTTTAAATCTCCTAGACACTAGGAAAGTGTCAGACATTTTGTAAATAATAACGGATAATGTGCACATTTGTAAGCAATCTTGTGCTAATGATATCCTACATTTTTTTTTAAACCCTTAAAATAGCTGCTGATCTATCAAGTTTCCCCACCCCCCCAAGATAAAAAGTACAGAGAAAATAAAGTCATAGTCCTCTTTGCTTTGCTAAAAAAGTGTTGGTCCCAAATCCCAGGGTTTTCATGGTAGCCAGGGAGAGATGGTCTGACGAGGAAAGATACATACATAGAGGAGGCTGAGTCCGTAACCCTTTGCAGGAAGGGCGTTATGTACTGCCCCTGCTTTGGACTGTCTATGTCCAGGATGTTCAGTTCCTGAGTCCACACCAGTTCTGAAAGGGACAAGAGGAGGTGTCTGATGGGGTTTTCTCCCAGAAAGGCAAACTAATGGTAATTAACAAGGGTGGCCAAGAGAATCTTGGGTCATCGGGTATTTGAAGGGATATGGGAAAAGACTGTTCAGGAAAAGAAAATGAAGGCAGTTAAGTCCCTGTGTCCACATGAAATGGAGATGTGCACTTTCCACAGTCAACATCCTCGTGTCTCATGGTTTGGAACACAAAGCATTCTGGATAGTAGGGAGAGTATAACCATTGCTCTCAGGCTCCTCCTCTTGCAGATCACTCTCATTTTAGGGAACTTGCTTATACCAGAAAGTTGGTGGCTTTCTGATCACATTCCTCAGAAATGGTTGCGAGAAGGGTGGATCACATCCTCAGCTAAGCTAGAGTCCTGAGCAGAAAAGAGGTGTTCTCTGGAGAGGAGAGACCAGAATGCAATATGAGAGACCCCATCCTCAGTGACCCAGAGCAAAGACACAGGGGCTCAAAGGCTCACTTGGCTCCAAAGCGACTCGCTGTGCCCATTCCAATTCTTGCTAAGTAATCTTCAAGCTCCTGAGTCTTCCTGATTCAAAATCATCACCGTTTCCCTGACCAATATGCTTTCTTTCTTTGCCTGGGTTTCTTCTGACTTCTAAGTGTTCATTTCTTCATTCTCATCTTTCTTTGCCTGGGTTTCCTCTGACTTCTAAGTGTTCATTTCTTCATTCTCAGCATCCCTTTCATGACAAGTCCTATTTATAAAGCCTATTAAACCAGAACAGTGGTGCTCCCACTTGATCCCATCACATCACAAGGGACCTCTGGAAAAATTCTTTATGTTCAGAGTTTCTGGCGCCATGAAATGAGATTATTATCTTCCTCAGACATCCAAGTTCACATTTGAAAATGAATTCCTTTAAGAGAAATTCTGGAAATAGGAGGAAAAAGCACAGAATTATTTCCCTGCCCTAGCTCTAGTCCATAATTGGCCATGATAAGTAACACTCAATTGTATATAGTGACTTGTTCTGATTGAGCTTCTTGTGGTTCTCAACCCTAGTTACACATTAAAATCACCTGGTGGAACTTTTATAAACAAATGCCAGTGCCCCAGCCCTTGTGGTTCTGATTCAGATGGTCTGAGTTGGAACCCAGGCAACAGTAGATTTTGATACCTTGTAGAGTACTTTTTGGAGAAGGCAATGGCAACCCACTCCAGTACTCTTGCCTGGAAAATCCCGTGGGTGGAGGAGCCTGGTAGGCTGCAGTCCATGGGGTCAGGAAGAGTCGGACAGGACTGAGTGACTTCCCTTTCACTTTTCACTTTTCACTTTCATGCGTTAGAGAAGGAAATGGCAACTCACTCCAGTGTTCTTGCCTGGAGAATCCCAGAGACAGGGGAGCCTGGTGAGCTGCCATCTATGGGGTCACACAGAGTCGGACACAACTGATGTGACTTAGCAAAAGTGTATTTTTGATTTCAGTAACTGTGTTGTTTGTCTCTGTATGTTTATTCTTTAATTCTTCTAGGCCTTTGTTAATTGATTCCTGCATTTTCTCCATTTTGTTTTTGAGGTTTTTGATCATCTTTACTATCATTATTCTGAATTCTTTTTCAGGTAGTTTACCTCTTTCCTCTTCATTTATTTGGGCTTCTGTGTTTCCAGTTTGTTCCTTCATTTGTGTAGTATTTCTCTGCCTTTTCATTATTGTTTTTAACTTACTGTATTTGAGGTCTCTTTTTCACAGGCTTCAAGGTTGAATTCCTTCTTCCTTTTGGCTTCTGCCCTCCTAAGGTTGGTCAAGTGGTTTCTGTAATCTTCTTGTAGGGTGAGATTTGTGCTGAGTTTTTGTTTGTTTGTTTGTTTTTCCTCTGATGGGCAAGGCTGAGTGAGGTGGTAATCCTGTCTGCTGATGATTAGGTTTGTATTTTTGTTTTGTTTGTTGTTTAGATGAGGTGTCCTACACAGGGTACTCCTGGTGGTTGGGTGATGCTGGGTCTTATATTCAAGAGGTTTTCTTTGTGTGAGTTCTCACTATTTGATCCCCCCTAGGGTTAGTTCTCTAGTAATCTAGGGTCTTGGAGTCAGTGCTCCCACCCCAAAGGCTCAGGGCTTGATCTCAAACAAGCTGAAATCCACAGACCAGTGCAGAGACAAGGTTGAGGCTCCTGTCCCTGTGACCTGAATGGCAGGGAAGCTTTTCCTTTATGTCAAGAAAATGAGCTTTGAATCCACAAAGTCTGACTATAGGACTAGACCTCTCAACCACTCTATTTTGCTGAGAAAACCTGAAAAGAGGATGATTCTCTGATATGTTCACACCCAATTATAGTCACTGTGACAACTCCTGATGAAATAACACCTGTTTTTGATGGAATTTCTTTGGCTGGTGAAATATTGGTGAAAGTGATGTGCGTCAGTCTCAGGCAGAAATGTCCAGAGTCAGCACATGGTTTGCCACGTTCTCCATTTTTCTTCTGCAACTAGATCCAGCAATGTTCCAGACACAGGCTGTTCTGTTTGCCTAGCTGAGCTCCAGGCACCAGAACCCCTCAAGAGCCTTTTTTAAAAGATCCCCTGAGATGATGATTACAATGAACAGCTCAAGCCGAGAACCACTGCTAACTTTATAAACAGGGTCTGACTATATCCGTTTTTTTCCAAGTCAGAATTCTATGTTCCTCTCAGAGGCAAGTGGCTCACAGGAGATATTTCCTTGATTCATGACTTGCTCTTGCCTGTCACGTACATTTTCTTCATAATTGACTTAGACATGCTATGACTCATTTCAAAAGTCAAAAAAGCCCAAATTCCATTTTAGGTAGATCTGAACAACTACAACAGTCTTCGTGCTCTCACATTTGAAAAGTGCATTCTACTCTACAGATCACTGTCTTGACGCAGTCAAGTCCTCACCACAGTCCTAGGGTAAAAAGGTCAGATGTTATTCTCCCATTTTAAAGAAGAGAAAACCAATACCTAAAGAGAGAGAGAGAGATTACGCCAGAATCACACCAAAGGAAAATGGAAGAATCGTGTCTAGAACCAGGTCTCATATCTCAATCTAGTCTTCTTCACATCCCTAGTCTGCCTACAGTCAAATTTGCAACCCAACCCTATTGGCCCCATATTATGACCTGCCTTTATTTGTCATTTAAAGGGCTTCTCATTCTCAGAGTGCCTGCGGATCGTGTTAAAAATGCAGAATCTGAGTCACTGGGTTCAGGGTGGGGACTAGGATTTATGTTTCTAATCTGCTCTTCGTGGGCACCAATGCTGCTGGGAACCATACATACTTTGAGTAGCAGAGTCATCACAAAATCATGACAGATATCCCTTCAAATAATACTGAAGAAAAAAAATTAAACTGAGCTTCACTCCTCTACTGGATGCTCATGAGACAAGACACATTTATTGAAGCACACCATCCCAATCCTTGGCAGTTCTCTCTCTGACTAGAATATGTCTTAATCTTTTGGCAGCCAAATCAACATCGTGCTCATGTCTGGAACCGGATCAATAGCTTGAGTTACAGCAGCCATTGGCTATAATTTCTCTCCCCTCCCTGACTCTCCAACTCTGCTTCTAGTTCTCAGACCAGCAGGATAGGCCCACTGGGGCCAGAGAGCCATCTGGCCATGCAGCTGGCCTGGGCTTCTGAATCCAAGAACACAATGGTGACTCACTGTGTGCAGTCCAAGTCCTCAGATGACATCTTCCATTCCTGGAAAGAAACTACAAGAAACAGTTAAGGTGACAAAGGGTTTTGTCTTGAAATCCATTCAAGTAATATCATATCGGCATGTTCTTTTTCAGTGTGTTTTTATCTTTAAAATAACTTAATAGTTACATACCTTAGCAATATGTAAGAAGGTCCTAGAGAGCACAAAGAACAAGGACCCAAAGATGTAGGGTTATTCTTGCCACGAACTTGGAGCAAATGTGGTTAGCATTTCATTCTTTAGAAAATTAAATGATAAAACTGCAAGCTCTCCAACAATCTTTCTTAGCCTTAATATTCTCTGAGACAGTGATTCTATCTTCACGAAGTAGTACAAGAAAAGATTTTAGAGAAATTTTCTCTTTCTTCCTTCTACTTAGTCATTCCCTTCTCCCAAAGGCATCCTACGCTTCAATTGCCACACAGGCCATTTGATCATTGTTTGCTATACCGTGGAGTCACCCCATATTAAACAATCATTATTAAGGACTACCTGTTGTATATTATCCATACCATTGTATATTATCCAGTTTTAAAAGGCACATATGGAGAGAGTAACATGGAAACCTACAGTACCATGTGTAAAATAGATAGCCAGTGGGAATTTGCTGTATACTCAGGGAACTCAAACAGGGGTGCTGTATCAACCTAGAGGGCTGGGATGGGGAGGGAAATGGAGGGAGGTTCAAGAAGGAGGGGACAAATGTATACCTATAGCTTGTTGTTGATGATCTGTACCTACAGATTCTTGTTGATGTTTGATAGGAAACAGTAAAATTCTGTAAAGCAACTGTTTCTTCAATTAAAGAAATGAATAGATTTTTAAAAATTAAAATAAAAAATATAAAAAAGGCACCACTGAGTGTGTGCAGCTATGTCTTAACACACAGATACCTCCCTTCAGTCCCCTATGAGTTGGATTATTTTTTCCTAGCACCCTGTGTCTCTCCTTTTAATCCCCTGCAATTTGATGAATGTATATTTACATTCATGGAGTTGCTAAGGAATAGTATTTTGAAATAATAATCATTTATTTCCTTTTACTTCTCTCTACTCCCTCCATGCCCCACCCCCATGTTCTCAGAATTTACATCTGTTCTTCTTGGCCTCAAGGAAAGAATGTGCTAAAGTAAAAGAGCTACTCCTGTTGGTCTTTCTGCCTCTTCTTTAACAAAAGAGGGAGCCTCTCAAAGAAGCTGAACTGAGGATTTCTCTCAGCCCCTAAAGAGACTCCACCAAAAGTCCTGGGGGCAAAGAGAAAGGTCAGGGAGCAGAGCATACGTGTGCCTCTCTCCCTGGTGACACCACCTGGTGTCAAGACATCAAGACCACAGAGAAAGAAGGGAATGGCTGTAGGGTGCACATAGGCCAATATGTACCAGAGATAATGTCTCTCAAGAACCCCCTACCCAAACAGAGCATGAGTGTGGCTGAAACTTTCTGTACCTGAAGGATGAAGAAGACAAAGAGAAAAAAAATGGAAACTGGACAGGTGTGGGAAGACCTGATATCAGACTACCCCAATATCTTAAAATTGCACAAGATCCAGAAGTATGACACAATCCTGGGGAGAAATGGGGAAACCCCAGGAAGGACTGAGGTTAAGATATCTTTCCACTAGCCTAGCGGAATGAAGCTTGCAGTCAGAAATCAAAATCTGAAACTGAGTTACTAAAATGAAGACAATGAACTGAAATATACATTATCCCTTTCTAAAATTCCTAACTGCTCTCCATCCATAGGATGCTGTATTGCATTGCCTTGTGTGATCAAGTCTGGTAGGAATCAACACTTGAGAATACTAGGGAATCCAAGATACTATTCATTAAGTATTCCTCGCTAGCTAAGCATCCTTGAAGTACCTGGAGCCATGCACAACACATATATAGCAGTCTCAGTGAATACTGTTTGCTGGCTGACTGGTTGTCTGAGCAACCCGCATATTTAATGAAACACTGAAAGGACTCCCTTCCTTTATCTTAGCATGCCAGTTTGAATATAGACAGAAAGCTATATGAATCAGTAAAATGTCAGCAGAGACTGGGCCCTTAATAATAGCTTTTACCAGATCCATTTCCTCAGATTATTCCAAAGCTCTAGCCTGCAAGAATTCCATCCTTTTCACCAGGGAGCTGACCTTGGAAGGCAGACAGCTGCTTTAAGTGTTTTTACAAGAACTGTAAAGGTGTTAACAGTATTGAAGCTCCAGGAGGATTGTGAAATTTGGGATGCTAGGTCCTGAAGTGTGACGTTCACCTTCGGCAGCTGTGCTGGAACCAGACATGGCCAGGTGTTAACTGAAATTGAAAATACCCTTTCAACAGTCCCACGTCCTCATTATTTTTAACATCATAGTTCGTGTTGCTAAAAATATTTCCAAATCTCTCCCTTTGGATAATTTGGAAGGGGAGGTATTATATTAAGAAATAGATGGATAATAACCACTCCCTACTGGAAGTTCAGAATAAACACCAGTGAAGGCATCAAGATCCCTCTGAGGGGCAGCCATGTTGGATTCTCTCCGTCGCTGCAGAGGCTAAGACACACTTCAAACAACAGCTTCTGCATCTCTTCTCATCTGAAAGTGACAGGATTTCACATTTCACTTTAACAGTCACTGTTCAAAAGTACTAACTTACCACCCACGAATCCTGTTTTGTTGCTTTCTTTTCCTTAAAAAGATTTTTTTTTTTAAAGTGAGGCTTAGTATTTAAGTATTTAAGCAAGGAAACAGGGAAGAGGTATGATTTTTAATACCTCATCGCAAATGTAGGGTTGTGATCCTGGGTCTTATTTCATTGTCAGACCTATGCCTGCTAAGAATGCTTTCCTTACTGACATTTTCAGTCTTAGCTATGTTTAGTTCACTGTCCAAGTGATTTACTGGGTATTCTAGACATTCAACCCAAAGCAAAAAGGATGAACAAGTAAGATTAATTTTTTACTATCCACACCTAGAAGAATGCCAAGGACTTTCTCTGCAGACACTACAAAACTGACAAGAATCTCGTCTCTAAGTTTTCAAGATAGCAGCTATAAAAGGAAAAGCCACGGACCCAAGATATTCCAACACGTTAGAAACGTGAAGTTAGGTTATAGACAAGGATAGAAACATTCTCAGCCTATCTAGCTGTAGAGGCATAGCAATTCACCAAGATGGCAGGGGTCAAGCTCTCTCACCCCACATTCTGCAAACAATGACTGTGCACGGTTATGTAACAGCGGAGATAATTTATAGCAAGGCACATGCTTATCCATATGGCACCTTTGTTCTGCATACCTGTATAAGCACCACCTAAAACAGCCCTTGCGACTGCATCAGCCATGAGAAAATAGAGCATTTTTGCCTTGTTGCAGTATCAGCTACTGGGAATGAAGCATGTCTGCAGTGCTATGGCTCCTCACATTTTCTTCCACCTTCCCTGCTTGTGCCTTGCCTACACTGTGTTCAGCGATCAGCGAGACGCTACCCTAGATACTCTTCCACAAGTTTAGTTAGGTCACTTGAAATACTCCTCTTTCCCTGAACACCATACAGTCACACACGTCTTCACTGTCTGTGTGATGTCTGCTCCCCATTTCTAATCTTACAGATGAATGTAATAATAATAATAGTTCCTAACTCATCTCAGGAAGAAAAACTAAATAATTCAATTTTAAGGGTTTAAAACAGAGTACATGGCCAGCACCAAATATTTGTGATTATTACCCCTCAGGGTAATATTACATACACAAAGTTATCACTTATCAATATTACAGAAATACCATTTTCAATGGATATGCCATGATTATTCTAGAACCTGCAGGTTAATTACATATTCTTTGTTAGGGTCTTCCCTTAGAGTGCTGAGTCCACAATCATTTTACCTGAAATTCCTTGGACAGGGCATCCTTTATGATCACTCACCTCACTTTAGAGCTTCCTTATCACACAATCAATACGATACTCAGAGGCATCTCATTTAAATCTAAACTTAGCCCCATTGATTGACCCAGAAGCCATCCCTCCCTTCTTGGTCTGAGAAAGTACTTTCTGCCAACCTACCAACAATGGGAGAGAATGTTCTTCAACTATGTGCATAATCAAGGACAAAGTGGCTGAACAAGGTTTTTCAAGTGTGGCTCTGTAAGAGAATTCACCCCACGGAATCTTAGAGCATAGATAAATCTCAACAACACTGTCCAGCTAATCTCCTGTCCTTCCCTTTTCCCATAGTACGAGGGCTGAGACCAAACAGACTACCATGGCTTATGACAGCAGTACATCTCTATGGGAAGGAGGCCATAATTCCCAGTCAAAAGGAGTTGTTAGGACAAATAGAAAATCTATAAAGTTAGGGCAGATATCACAGCTCCAGAGTGGCTACAAAAGCAAGCTTGTTCCTACTCAAAAATGGTGGCCAAGACATTGACTGCACCCCCCATAGGTTCCCAGTCCAGCTTTTCATGGGCTTCCAAGGGTTCCAGCCAATGGGCAGCCCAATTCATTTCCAACAAATGTTGAATAGTATTCTTTTTGTGTAACCTATCCCTCAGCCTTTCCTGATCCGGAAATGACAGCAGTTCACCTTATAGCTCTGAACTTGGACTAGATACATTACTATAGGGCTGAAAACACGTACTTAATTTTGACTTCTTAAGTAGCCACAATTACCAAATGATCTCTTCCTGCTCACTCCCCTCAATAATCCTCACCCACCAGCCCACATCTCCGTTCTTTCTTTCATCTCACAAAATCTCAGGCCTCTATCCTTCCCAGTCCCAAGCTTGTTTTAACTTACTGGTTATGAGGAAATAAATGATTATATTCTGTGCAAGATTCTTAAGCAAGAGATGCTACTAAGAATATGTTTGTGCAATGTGTTCTTATTAAGCATGATTCGTTCTTGCTCTAGTAATACTGCAGAGGAGATGCAGCAGAAATTTAAGGCACAGACTTGACCTCAGGAAGCATATAATTATTAACCTCTTCTAATGAACAACATCTCCCACTCTACTAGACTCTAAGAAAATGGTTAGTAAATTCTGTGTGTAGAAAATAATGTTATGGCATAATACAATGACAGTAAATGGATGCTAAATAAATTCCCCATTTTCTCAACCCCAGCCCAGCAAAAGCCTTAAATATCTCCAATAATAAGTGAGTCTTTGAATGAGAAAAGCCATCAAATCACGTGATGAAATCAAACGCATGTGCATACATAAATGAATTAATGGCTTTTCTCTAAACTGTGGATCTGAAGTCCTTTGCTAATTCCTGATAAAGTTGGCCAAGTTCAGGCTATTTGTTCTTTTTTAAAAACTCACATCTGTTTCTTGTAATTCATTAAGTGGCAAAACGCCACTCTCCTGCTTCTGTGCACCTATTGTTTAACTTGGCTGTTTCCAGTGGTCTGAATGGTGTTCTCTCAGATGGACAATGTGTTTATTCATTTAGCTATAGCTGTTGTTATTATAAGTGTGTCTTTGAAACAGACTTATAATGTCTGAAAGGAAGAAAAACACCTAGAAGAAAGCAATCAAGCATATCTTTTTTTCTTAATGTTCTTTTCCCCCTACACAAATATTAAACACATCTTACTCCTCAGAACATCTTTCTGAAAGATGTAGTTAGCAAAAGGGTAGTAGACTATCCTGAGATTGAATCTAAGTGGATTAGCTTCTATTTCCTGTTGTTCAAACATTAATAGGCCTTGTCAGGATGCCTTGGCCCTCATGAAAATGCTTCTGCTTATTGTATGATGCTAAAAATGGCCCCCAAAACCCATCTAGCTCAAATAAAATGAATCTTTAGTATCATAATTTTTAGTAAAATAAATTACTCAAGGCACCATTTTGTGATGCAGGGAGCCTAAGATTTTGAATGGCAGTAGGGAAAGGACTTCCTGATGGAATATGCCAACAAAAACGAAAAGAAAGACTATGGTGTCCACTTGATAAGGATTAAACTTGCAAAAACTGAAAGCTTGCTCTTGGGAGAAGAGCCCTTATGACTTCTTGAGTCCCTCCAAGCTCTAGGGTTGAATGACTCCATAATAATAATGTGACTGCTTTGAAAAGTATTGAGATAATGAGATTGGCCAAGGAGATAACCTGAAGGAAAATCTGAGTAGAGTGACGCCGTCTGTCAATCATAAAGGAATTCAATAGGTGAAACAGAAAGAGGTCTCTTGAGAAATGGTTGGCCACAGGGTGCTACACCTCATCACATTTCTTGCTGGTAAAAAACCCTCTTGCTTTGCTTAGAAGGGCTCATTTGCTGAGCTTTCACAAATGTAGAAATATGGACTCAGCAGTTTACAAAGCCAATTGGCAGTTTCAATCGTGTCACTTACAAGAAGAATTTGATAACCAATTCAGAAATGAATTGTGCTCCTTTCCTCTCTTGATTACCACACCTCACCAAACCCATTCTGACTGTTCCAAGTATGTGGTCTCAAGTCTAATTTGTTGTGGGGTTTATGTACTGAGTTATTTCCAGAAAGCAAAGCTCTGAGGTTTAGGGGAGGGTGGGGAGGGAGAAGAGAAGGATATCTATTAAAAATATCACATGACTTTCTTTTCATTCAACAATAAATGTGTTCTAGCAAGAAGGAACTAGGAACACAGTCCATGTTGAATAAATTTTATCTGCTCATTCTAAAACTTATAGGACAATAATTATATTAACATTTATGTTCCTTATCACATACATCACAGTCAGTATCACAATAAAATAAAGCTGAAAATGATAGATCAAGTAAACACATTCTATAAGATCTTGGGTAATATGACCTTGTTTCTGAACCAAGTTAATTAACAACCCTTAACCTTGACCTCTCATTTACAAGCCATGACAAGCTTGGCACTGTCTACTTCTTAGGGCAGTGGGGATGATCAAAGGAACTACCATTTCCTTTGACTACTTACATTTCAACAATGTACATGAAAATGCTTTTAAAACAGAAACATATTCCTCAAATGAAAAGTATTGAGAAAATTCAAGCCCAGAAAAGTTGTGTGCTGTGTGAAACTGGGAGTTAATTAGCTATGGGTCTGGGACACAGAGCTAGTTGTCTTTATTTACAATCCAGCAATATTTCCTCTGGAGATTCTGTCATGTTTCCAATTTCTCCTTGTGAATCATCTTGGAGACCAAATGAACAATTTGAAAAGACATGCTTTAGAAATAAGCACTACACCGAGGCCTTCACCACCCAAAAGGAATGAAAAGAGTTTAACATCAAAATGTGGAACAGATCTATTTGAAAGGTCCTCTTCTAACTAAAATGACTCAATATTCTGCTTTGAAACTAATGTTTGGGAAACTTATGGATACAGTCCTAGGCGGTCCTTCTCTGGGTGACACACTCTTTCCCAAATCATCCACCAAGGAGGCATATGAATTTATACCTGCTACCAAGTCCTTCTCTGGCATTGACCACAAGCTAGGTCTGCTTCCAACCACTAAAGGAACTCCATTAATGGAGTCTTATGCTTGAGATTTGTTCTGAAAATGTGCAGAATTCTAGATTACAACTTATCTTGTATCATTTCCTGGGGAGTAGGTTGCAGGTCTATATCCGGTGAAGTAAAGGCCCTACAAGCCTTCGAGGTTTCTCCTTATGTTGTTCTTAATTTCAGTCAACAGTGACCATAGCCCCTTTTTCATATTCAATCAGGCATTCATTTGACTCAACATGTCTACTGAAAATTTACTCTGTACCAATCACTGCTCAGTGGGAAGAGGGAAAAGAATACATTTTCCAGACCCTGACACCATCAATGACAACATACCAATACCTATCCACTGTATTTTATGTCCAGGATCACACTCATAACTAGCCAAGATTCAACTTATTCAATACCTCAAGTCCCTGTTCATTTCCAAGACACAGGGACATGAGATGTCCCTTCCTACAAATGAGGACTGCTCCTTGATTCTAGCTCCAGGCTCTTAACAAAGGGAGGAAGGGAGGAAGGAAAGAAGAAATTGATCTTAGTAGAAGTCATTTTCCATTTTCAGTCTAATGTTGTGTTTCTTTTCTCTTAAGTTCCCCACTTCTAAGTTACTCAGCCAAATCAAATCCTAACACCCTGGACTAGTATATGCAGTGACAAGCAACTCCATGGGAGAGATGGCTTTGTAGTAATACTTCCTGCAAATCACACTCTGTGTCTATCCCCCAGATTTACTCAATTTGAGCAGGATCAGCACAGCTTACTCATCCCTGACTTTTTTTTTTTTTTTTTTGCACACAGCTAGGCATTTATCAGCTGAAATTTCTATAGCTTTGTTTTTCTTCCCCAAGCACAGCTCTCTACAATTGTTCTTCATTGAAATTCATTTTGATAATATCTGAAAATCTCTACAGCTTCTCAAGGTTGCTCTGAACTCTAATGAAAGCTCTGTAGGCTTTCAGACCTAGAAGAAATCTTGGATGTAGTGAGTCTGATCACTCCTCTTCTGCTATAGAGAAGGCAATGGGGATCCAGGGGCATAGAGGACATTTTCAAGAATGTATGATTTACATTCAGCACAAAACAGAGTTCATCTCAGATGGTTCAGCTGAAGAAACTTGAATAAAAGGACTTTTTACAGAAGTGTGGACAGGGTTAAGAGTACACACAGTGGGTGCTGAGACCCCCAGCAACCAGCCACTGCAGAAATTCTTTGCTTTCCCTAGAGTTTAAGGAGAAGTGGAAGATATAGTGAGCAGAGCTCAGTGGGGCTGGAAATGAGAAAAAGCCCTCAACCAGGGCTATAGTCAGGGAAGAACACAACTACCATCCTGGATGCTGTGTCAAAGCAGTGATGATGGGAGAAAATACCCTGATCACTGACTCCCCCACCGATGTCAGTCTGGTGTTTTCCATCCACCATGATCGCCAGAGACCAAGGAAGGCAGACGTGTGGTTCATTCAGGCCAGCTTTTCCCACAGAGAGCAGAGCAGCAGAGCCCGGAGAGCAGACTGGGAGGAGAATAACCTGATACAGTGGACTTCCCTGGTGGCTCAGAGGGGAAAGCGTCTGCCTGCAATCAGGAGACCTGGGTTCGATCCTTGGATTGGGAAGATGCCCTGGAGAAGGAAATGGCAATCCACTCTGGTACTCTTGCCTGGAAAATCCCATGGACGGAGAAGCCTGGTAGGCTACAGTCCATGGGGTCACAAAGAGACGGACGCAACTGAGCAACTTCACTTTCTTTCTTTCTCTTTCTTTCTTACAGTGAATTCAGTCGCCCAGCTTTAATGCACATCTCCATTTTAACCATCATCAGTCTTATTTCAGGGCTTCCCAGGTGGCTAGTAATTAAGAACCCACCTGCCAATTCAGGAGACATAGAGATACGGGTTCGATCCCTGGGTTGGGAAGGTCCCCTGGAGGTATGGCAACCCACTCCAGTATTCTTGCCCGGAGACTCCCACAGACAGAGAAGCCTGGAGGGCTACAGTCCATAGGGTCCCAAAGAGTCAGACACAACTGAAGCAACTTAGCATGCACACACACAGTCTTATTTCAAAGGCCCTATTTGTCTAGCAAATAATTGAAGAAGAGGAAATGAAGGAAAAGTGAAAGAAAGGAAGGCAAACAGGAAAAATGTAGACCTGACCTGTGCCCGGCCCTGGGCCAAGTACTATAAAGAGTCATGAAGAAATAACACAAGTATTTTAGTAATATAGTTACTATATTTAGTAACTATTTAGTAACTACTAAACTATATTTTAGTAATATAGTTACTGTGCGAATTACTACATGACATAGTGATCAGCCCCTGCCAGGCCCATGCTGAGCACTTTATAAACACCAACTCATTCAATTTGCAACCTCGCCCCTCAGAGGAGGAAACGGAAGCATAGAGTATGGAGTAGAATTAGTCCCAGTCCCCTGCAGCGGAGGCCATGCTGTAACTCTTACTCCCCTCTGCCTCCACGAAGGAAAAGTCCCTTAGGGAATTCATTATGTATTTGGGGTCCCAGTAACATTAATGGGCTTCCCAGGTGGCACTAGTGGTAAGGAACCCGCCTGCCAATGCAGGAGATGCAAGAGAAACAGGTTTGATCCCTGGGTTAGAAGATTGCCTGGAGGAGGATACAGCAACCCACTCCAGTATTCTTGCTGGAGAATTCTATGGACAAAGGAGCCTGGCAGGCTAGAGTCTATAGGGTCTCACAGAGTCAGACACGACTGAAGCAACTTAGCACACAATATTAATGCATGGGTACTTAGTTATGAGCATTAAACAATAATTATATCAGTACAAGACAGTGTAAGGAGTTCAGGAATGAGAGTTCACTGGGGCTGGAGCCATAAACGAACAAACCAGGATGGCTCTTAAAAGGTGTGCAACCCAGAAAGGGCTTCAGGAGACTGCAAACTTGCTGGAGCAGAGCCAAGAGCAGAACCAGGTTGCCTGGCTCCAAACAGGGATTCCCCATCCCTTTGTGATTGACAATTCACTTTCAGGGCTCCATAGATGTTTCCTTGGAGACAGGGTTTCAAAGGATAAATCTAGTACTTCCCTCCACAGGAGCTTAGGGTCTCGCCTTGGCCAGCCTCCTGCCCTCAGGCCAGGAAATACTGATATGCTTTTTCGTCAAATGGAGCAATTCTTCTGCATTCATTTTCTTGATTCTGTGGGAAAGCCAGTGACCAGTATTTTTAAACAACTGAACACAGGCTTATAAATATATGCAAGAAAACATTTAAACAATGGAATATAAGCAAAGTAAGACTAACCTTGTCCATCACACATTAGTCTCTATTATCGCCAGTTTTGAATATAATTTAGACTCAAAGAAAATGCTACATTTGCTTTCTTAACCATCTCTTAGACACATGAAGTATTTAATAAGAATATTAACTGAGGTCTTTTTGTTCAAGGACAAAGCATGTAATTTTCTTTTCATTTGCACATGTATTTTGATCTTGAAGGAACTAGACATCACATTAGGTTTTATGTTATTGCTATGTGATTTTCCAGTTAGGTTTCTGTTACGTTCTGCAAACAGAAAAACCAGCCTGTATCTAATTTAATACCTATAAATTTCCACAGATGGTCGCAGAATATTGTAGAGTCTAGTGGATAAAGATTTTGCCACATGTTTTCAATTCGTGACTTAAATTTGTGTTTCTACCACATTCTTTATTAAAAATTTCCATCAACGATTTGGTTTCCGGAGAGTATGATTATAAAATAATTCTCTCTGTTTCACTAGGCATAGTGACATCTGATTTGAAAAAAAAAAAAAAATGTAGATTAGGCAGCCAAGTTAGACAGCAACAGTTCAGCTGTGACTGATGAAGGCAAAAATGTTAGCACAGTTGTTAAAAGTCAGATTCACCCAGACTAGCTTGATCCCAGTGTGTATAAAGCACCACAGAAAAAGAAAGTTTCTGAGGGTGGAGCCTAGGATTCCATGAGCAGTCATAAAATTCCTTACACATCTGTCAATGCTGACAAGTTCAGCCTTATCCTCCTCTTAGCTGAACTCGGGCCAACAGCTGAGGGGCTTGTCACTGAGTGCAGAGTTTAAGAGAAGAACACAGAGTTTGATATCAGGCCAGCTTGAACCCGAATCTATCTCTGTGTAGGTGGTCCCATGATGAGACTGTGTGCAAGTTTTTCAACAAAAGTAGAATAATATCTTCCCATCTAGTGGCCGGAGTGACAAATTCGAGAAGGACTCCCCATTTCCCTGCAGCGAGTTCTCTCTAGAGAAGGTACTAAGCTATCAACAAACTTTGACACAGCAGAGGGATAAAGAAGGACCAAGGGCAGTGGAGTAACCTCGTGTGAGGGTTTAGGAAGGTTTACAGAGGAAGGGACATTTGAGCTGGGGCTTGGAAAAGAAAGGAAGTGACTACTTTCCTGGGGTTATCAATGACATCTTGATTACTATCTGTGATAACTATCTTTGATTCATAGAGACCTGTGTTGAAAAAGGTTCTAAGGTTGTGTCCAGGATATTCAGTGGCCTTGTGGTCAATCTCAGACCCAGTGTATGGCAATATCTCCAGGCAAGCTCTCCAGGAGAATGTATTCTTCCCCAGTTTAGGGAGTGAACTGGACTGTGGCCTCAGTTCCTTGTCCAGCAGGCCAGTTCTCACGGACACCCTTTCTAGCCTCCCTGTAAGTGGGACATACTATTCTCTGTATCCTCAAAGATCTGTGGGAGTCCTACCAGCTGACCTACCAGAACACCAGTGGCCATCTAGTTTGGGGTATTTCTTACCATTTCATTTCCTGCTGTGGTGCCCACCTGCCACATTAGACCGTGCTGCCCACCTGAATGGAGCCTGAACCCATCACAAGTCTCCAATGCAGCCGACAGGAGTGCTGCCCACCCAGAGGGAGCCAGTCCTTCAATCAGGTCCCTTTCCCAGCCTCTATCCTACACGATCCCTTGCTTATTTTCCTTCCCCACCAGCTGATGCTGATGAGGATCCAGCAGGCCTGCCCCAAACCAATCTGCAGTGTAACCCACAGTGATGCATTCTTCCTGGCTCCAAATCCACATCTACACGTAGGAAGGAAAACTGTGCCAACCCTCCTTCCTATCATGTGCTCCCTGGAACACTCAAGCTGGTGCTCCAGGAAGCCCCCGGAGCAAATCTAGTTCCTCTTTCATCTGGCAGCCCTCCATATCTTGAACACAGTTCTCATGTCCTTCTTGAATGATCTCAGTTCAGTTCAGTTCAGTCGCTCAGTCGTGTCCGACTCTTTGCGACCCCATGGACTGCAGCACGTCAGGCCTCCCTGACCATCACCAGCTCCCAGAGTTTACCCAAACTCATATCCACTGAGTCAGTGATGCCTTCCAACTATCTCACCCTTGAATGATCTACTCAAGCACAAATGACAAACCCCACGAACACTCAGATGGGCACAAGCACAGTGCACGCTGCTGAGCTTCACACAGGCTTAAGGTCCTCCATTCGGCAGTTCTTTCATGATGCTCCCCCATCATCAGCTCTCAGCCCTGCTCGGTGCCTTCCCCCACACCACACACACACCTCCTCCAACACCATCCGTCCAGAATGGAGCCATTACCCTTCATGTACATTCTGGCAGAGTAGGTTGCCCCAGTTGGCCCCACACTTTGACTTCTGGTAGACTTACTTCTTTATGGCTATCACAGTCTCAAATGGATGGTCCCCCACTTCTCACCTGGACTTCTCTCAGTCTTCTATGTGGCCTGTGGCAACGGGCCTTGCTTGATAATTTTTTTTCACAGAGTGCTGGTCTACTTCATGTGCCATTTGGGGTGGGGGGAACTTCAGGCTTCAGTTTTTTGCTTCATTCTTTTTTTTTTTCTCTTCAAAGAGACTCATTGCTGTTTTCCAGCACCACCAAACCCCAGCTTATAGGCTCTCCCTTCTCTTTACCCTCATCTCCCAAGCTCACCTTCTATTCCAAGCTGATTATTATCCTTTTAGAAACTTTAGAAACCCCTTCCAGGGGTCACAGGTATACTTGCAAGGTCACTCACACTGACTTCCAACAGTCATTACTTTCTTTTACCTCCAGCCTGTTTTGAATGGGGTTTGACCCCATGTATAGAGGGAGCATGCTATGGTTACATGAAAATTATATCTTCCCACTGGGCTGTATTAATGGTTTCCATTTGCCCATCTCTGAGTGACAAGTTCTAATACCTCAGTACAGCCAGCGATGTTGCTGCATGGACTTCAGCTCCAGTGACTGGGAAAGTAGATACCGACTCTGTGTGACCCCATAGACGGCAGCCCACCAGGCTCCCCTGTCCCTGGGATTCTCCAGGCAAGACACTGGAGTGGGTTGCCATTTCCTTCTCCAATACATGAAAGTGAGAAGTGAAAGGAACTCACTCAGTCATGTCCAACTCTTCGCGACCCCATGGACTACAGCCTACCAGGCTCCTCCGCCCATGGAATTTTCTAGGCAAGAGTACTGGAGTGGCTTGCCATTGCCTTCTCTTAGATACTGCTTAAACTGTGTATCAAACACATAGTCTATGTTTGAATGTCTTCAACTTCCTGTTTTCTTTGCTCTCTAGGGACAATTCTCAGCTGTTGGAGCTAGTCTCATCACGCCCTCCAAAAGCCTCTTAAAACAATTGTTTTGAAACAGTTATTCAAAGTAAGAATATTTGCTTATTCCACAACCCATGTGTAACCCTAAGAAACACACTTTGCTTCTCTAGCACTTCAATTTCCACTCACTTTCCATTTTCCCTTTTCCTTTTTCAGGTATACCTTCAGAATTCAGATATGATCATTTGAAAAGAGAGTGGACTTTGGAATTCAACATTGGGTCTAATCCTGACTCTACCTCTTACAAGCTGCGTGGCATTGGGCAAGAAATAAATCCCCCTGAAACCTCAGTTTCCTCATCTGTAAAATATGGCTGATGTCAGTATCTCTTCTGCAGGGATCTTGTGAGAATGATTTCAGCTAATTTATATCTCTGCAGTGCTGAACGCTTCACAAATTGGTTTCTTTCCCCTCTTCATTCCAAATAAGGAGCTCATGAACTGCATCCAGTATGGCGACTTCCTCAACAGGAAAGCAACTAGAGAACATTAGCCTTCATTCACAGATCCAATCTTTCTGTCCTTAAAGTCATGGTTAAAGATAACTTTGATGTTCCAGGACCAAACAGATGCTCACAGGAGACTACAGACTGTTAGAGTTGCAAGTTAACTACAAAGAAGGAAAGCAAGGCTCATTTTCAACCCATTGAATAAAATATTGGGTTGGCCAAAAAGTTTGCTCTGGTTTTTCCGTATGATGTTACAGAAAAATCTCTTTGGACAACCCAATAAGGTAATAGTGGGATGACTGCCACATGGACTAAAATGACGTCAAGACGAAGCCAAAAGAAAAAAGGCAACATCCTCATAAAAGTATAGTTCATGAGACATCATTTGTGCTGCTTTCTAAAATTTGAAGTTGCCTCCTGAAAGATATTCCTTACAGTTTTTCCCAGAGAGATCCTCTTTTTGTTCAAAAAGACAATATCACCTTGGGTGACTAATGCCATGTTTTTAAATCACAGTTGGTTGTCACGGTAACCTGATGGACAAGTGATTTTTTTTTTTTTTTTAAAGCACATTTCATTTCACTGGGTGGTTCTATGACTTCCAGCAGAATTGAGAAGCTTTCTCAGAGCTCTGGAGACCTTTCTGGAACACTGTTGGCAATGGTTGTTTGGCCTTCTCTTCTGCTGCATCCGTCTGCTGGATTGCTGAGGATCACCCAAGACCCTCTTGCTAGGGCCCTGGAAGGTTAAGGGAGAGAAAGAAAAGATGGAGCCAACAGCAGGCAGGAAAGAGTGATAACGGTCACATTGAGGCTCAGAGGAGCAGCTGGGGTGGAGGTGAGAGGAAAAACAGGTTTTCTGGAAACAGTCTGGGGTGGTGGCAATGACATTACTAAAGCAACCTAAAAAGGACAGTCCCTGGGCAGAAAGGTTCCAAGTGTCACCCACAGCAGAGCCCTGATGTGAAAATCTACAGACCTGTCTTCTCAGACTGTGACCTTGGCCAAACTTCCTAATGTCTCTGAGTCTAACTTTCTTCCAAGGCATGCTCAGTTGCTTCAGTCCTGTGGACTGAAGCCCAGCAGGCTTCTCTGTCTATGGATTTTTCCAGGCAAGAATACTGGAGCGGGTTGCCATTTCCTCCTCCAGGGAATATTCCTGACTCAGGGATCAAACATATGTCTCCTGCATCTCTTTCGTCTCTTGCATTGGCAGGTGGATTCTTTACCACTAAGCCACTTGGGAAGCCCTAATTTTTTTTATAAAATGTGAAAAGAATTTCTAAGGTCCCTTCTCTAAGTCCTAACCATCTGTGGTGGTAGGATGCTGACTTAGACCAGGGCATCTGAAAGTAAGATCGCAAAGACCCACTAAAGAATGAAAACCCCCCAGACCCCGCCTCAGACCTTATAAATGAGAAGCTCTGGGTCTGTGGCCTCTTGATCTACATTTCCCCCAAACATTTCAGTTAATTATTGTGCACAATCAATGTGAGAACAGATGTAACAAGTCCACCACAAAAGCAAAGATTTCCAAGAAGGGTCTGAACGTCAGACTCTGCACCATACAGAACAAATGGAGGTGACCTCTAAGAAAAAACTTTAGAAGATAAAGAACAGCCCCCTTTGCAGGACCCATTAGCCTCCAGCGAAACTGAGCATCATCCAACATGTGTCCGGGAGTGAGAACAGGAGATCGTGTTAGTTCCGAAACAGCAATCATGGTCTCAGGCTCTTCCTGCCCACAAACTCCTGGGGAGGGGTCAGCAAAACACTTTTTATTCACACCACATTAAGGTACAAACTTTCCTGCTGATAGGGTTGTCAGATCAAACACAGGGCATCCTGTTTTTGGGTTTTGAGGTTTTTTGTTGTTGTTTTTTTTTTTCTTTTGGCTGAATCTGGCAAACCTACTTACAAACTCCTACCCCAGGCTGTAGACAAGGACACGCAAGCGAGGAAGGAAAGAACGTTTCCTCCCTCTCCACCATTAAGTTGTGTCATCCTTCTAGCTGAACAAAGAAAACGGACCTGTGCTGAGGAAAACAAAAGTGTACAGTAGAACAAGGCCTCTATAGCCCCTGAGTCATGGCTCTCACCAGGTGCAAAAGAGAAGTCAAACAACAGAGGAGCTTTCCTGAGAAAACCAAGTTCTCCTTACCTTTGAGACCTCTCCCAGACAATAACTTAAATGTATAAATTCTGCACCTTCCTAACTGGCTTTTCTCTAATTAATAGCACAGCGACCTCAACAATTTGCGAGTTATTGTTCAGTCACTAGGTTGTGTCCCACTTTTTGACCCCATGGACTGAAGCACGGCAGGCTCCTCTGTCCTCCACTATCTCCTGGAGTTTGCTCACATGCATGTTCATTGAGTCGGTGATACTATCTAACCATCTCATTGTCTGTCACTCCCTTCTCCTTTGCCTTCAATCATTCCCAGAATCAGGGTCTTTTCCAAAGAGTCAGCATCAAGTGGTGAAAGCATTGGAGCTTCAGCTTCAACATGAGTCCTTCCAGTGAATATTCAGGATTCATTTCCTTTAGGATGGACTGGTTCGATCTCCTTACAGTCCAAGGGACTCTCAAGAGTCTTATCCAGCACCACGATTCAAAAGCATCAGTTCTTCAGTGTTCAGCCTTTATGGTCCAACTCTCACATCCATATATGACTGCTGGAAAAACCATAGCTTTGACTATATGGACCTTTGTCAGCAAAGTGATGTCCCTGGTTTTTAATATGCTTCCTAGGTTTGTCATAGCTTTCCTTCCAAGGAGCAAGTATCTTTTAATTTCATGGCTTCAGTTACTGTCTGCAGTGATTTTGGATCCCAAGAAAATAAAATCTGTCATTGCTTCCACTTTTTCCTCTTCTGTTTGCCACAAAGTGATGGGACCAGATGCCATGATTTTCTCATTTTGAATGTTGAGTTTAAACAGCTTTTCCACTCTCCCTTTTTATCTTCATCAGGAAGCTTTTAGTTTCTTTTCAATTTCTGACGTTAGAGTGGTATCATCTGCATATCTGAGGCTGTTGATATTTCTCCCAGCAATCTTGATTCCAGCTTGTACTTCATCCAGCCCAGCATTTTACATGATGTACTCTGCAAGTTTGCAAGTTTGGATCCCAAGTAAATTAAATGTGTATTAACTGTGGATATAGAAGAGGGTTCAGACTCTGTATAAAAATATAGTCCATTTTAGCAGCAACACACAGTTCAAAAAATAGAGACTAAAATTGAGAATTCATCTTCCCCATCCACACACACCAAAAAACAATGGATGATTAGATTGAGATAAAATAGAATGTGTGGGGCAGAGAAGCCAGCAGGAGCTCACATTCCAGAGCCTTAAAGGTTTAAACTGAGAAATATTATTAGATTGACCTACACATGATTCTGTTGGTCAAAAAGGAAACAGATTATGCTGAAGCCACCTTCAAAAGCACAGCCAGGTTCCACATAGAAGACATGTCCCTCCCATCATCCCAGATGTCCTCAACTCTCCATTATATTTATTTGAGCATCTACTGTGTGCCTAAGGCTGTGATGATGCCTATTTTGGAGAAGTTCCCACCCAGGCTAAAGACATTCACATTTGAAATGATTAGAAATGAAACTGAGTGTAGCTATGAAACAGAAGGGTAAAAAAATTCATGTATGTTTGAAGTGTCAGCACATCTGATGGAGGGAGCAGAATCTGAGATGAATCTTTATAGATGCAAAAATGAGGGATAGAGACATTTAGGGGTGAGCAACAGGGAAATGGGAAATGGCAGAAATGAGAGTACCATGTTGGAAGAAGGGAGATGAGAAGATGTATGTGCTAGGAACTGGTAAGAGTTGGGGTTGACCCAGGTAACCCCTGGTAGCTGTATTCTGTTCCTCTCATCTCCAGATCCCTATCTGAGATTAGTGGTTCCAGGAGGAGGGGCACAGTGCCCAGACTCTCCCTCCAGGTAGGCTGAGTCTCAATGGGATGAGTGGAGTCTTTGGGCTTCCCCAGGACCTTGATCCTTTTCTTGCCCATTTCTTCTGTCATAGGAGAAACTTTTTTAGTTAAAGAGTATTTTATCTCTTCAAAATTGAGACTGAGTGAAGAAAGCAATTCTTAACTCAATAGTGGAATTTCAGATAATAGTAGAAAAGATATTAGGATATTCTTGTGTAAAGAAGATACTAGGCTTATGTCTGAAAAATGCCTGAGACATCCCTGAAGACCCTCCCTGTCATTTAGATCTTCTGTCAGCTATGGAGAAAAATGATCTCTCTAAAGACTTGGAGGAACAAAAATGGTAATAAACTATTCACTGGCATTCCTAAACGATGTGTTTCTTCATGGCTTCCAACCAAAGACCAAGAGATAAAAAGGAACAGTCTTCTACAAAGTAGGAGCTTACTCTGTGTGTGCTGTGCTCGGTCAGTTCAGTCGTGTCCAACTCTGCGAGCCTATGCACTGTAACTGCCAGGCTTCTCAGTCCATGGGTGTCTCCAGGCAAGAATACTGGAGTGGGTTGCCATGCCCTGCTCCAAGGGATCTTCCTGACCCAGGGATAGAACCCCTATTTCCTGCATTATAGGTGGATTCTTTACCAACTGAGCCACCAGAGAAGCCCTAGGAGCTTACTCTAGGTGTTATTACCAGATTTGGAAGACCTCAATTCAGTTCAGTTCAGTTCAGTCGCTCAGTCGTGTCCGACTCTTTGCGACCCCATGAATCGCAGCACTCTAGGCCTCCCTTGCAACTCCCGGAGTTCACTCAGACTCACGCCCATTGAGTCGGTGATGCCATCCAGCCATCTCATCCTCTGTCATCCCCTTCTCCTCCTGCCCCCAATCCCTCCCAGCATCAGAGTCTTTTCCAATGAGTCAACTCTTCTCATGAGGTGGCCAAAGTACTGGAGTTTCAGCTTTAGCATCATTCCTTCCAAAGAAATCCCAGGGTTGATCTCCTTCAGAATGGCCTGGTTGGATCTCCTTGTAGTCCAAGGGACTCTCAAGAGTCTTCTCCAACACCACAGTTCAAAAGCATCAATTCTTCGGCGCTCAGCCTTCTTCACGGTCCAACTCTCACATCCATACATGACCACAGGAAAAACCATAGCCTTGACTAGATGGACCTTAGTCGGCAAAGTAATGTCTCTGCTTTTGAATATACTATCTAGGTTGGTCATAACTTTTCTTCCAAGGAGTAAGCATCTTCTAATTTCATGGCTGCAGTCACCATCTGCAGTGATTTTGGAGCCCAAAAAAATAAAGTCTGACACTGTTTCCACTGTTTCCCCATCTATTTCCTTGGAAGACCTATTCCTTTTTATTTAGCAAATCTTTCTGAAATGCTCACTACGTGCTTTCTCATTTGTTTGTAACACTTGCTTGGAAAAAAAGAGTACACAGTGAGCAAGAGGAGCCTGGAAGGGTACAGCTCATGGGATCGCAGAGTCGGACATGACTGAGCAACTAATCACATATAGTGAGCAAGCGAGGGAGAGAGCTGCCTAAACAGCAGTCCTCAAAACGTGATGGATCTGAGACGCACTGGGGAGTTTGTTGGGAGAGCAAACTCCTGGTCCCACAGCCTGAAGATTCTGATTCAGTACATCTGAGGTTAAGCACTTGAATCAGCATTTTTTGTAAGTGACCCAGTTGATTCAATTATAGGTAGTCCCTGGCCACTTTGAGAGTCACTGCAGAAAGCAACAACAGGATGTGGAGGTCAAGAATGAGAAACCTTAAGTGGAAACCAAGCAGGCTGAGGCAACATACTGGTTAACCAAGAATCACAGAGGGGGCTGTGTTCCTCACATTTCTAAACGAGTCCATCTGGAAGCCACAAGGGAAAGATCATTTACCGCAGAAAGCAGAGCAAAATGGCTGCAGGGTTGACGACAATGGAGTTGCCATGGCAACTGTGATCTGCGTTTCAGTAGAGTTGAGAAAGGTCTGGGTAAGGAAGAGGAGGTGAGAAACCTGTGTTAAAGAGAACACTGTGTGATTTATTAAGGGCTGCTGAAGCTGTGTGTGGTAGCTACTTCGTATTCCAAACAGTGAGGAAGAAATAAAAAAGGCAAAGGATGAATTCCTTTCAAGAGGGGCTTGCAGGTAAAGAGTTGGTGGACAGCTGATTCATGAAGCATGATTGCCCATCATGGGTTTTTTTTTTAATTTGTTCCCACTTTTCCTAATATTGAAGAGTCAACCAGGTGCTGAATGAATCAATCAAAAACAAACATAATACTCACATCTAAGGAAGGTTAAAAACAACTCTGGAAAACGATCACCACAGATTTTTATTTAATTAAAAATATTATACATGTTGTTGCATTTTCATGGAAAATATCAAGTTAAAAAACACCAACAGTGTTTGTTTTCAGAGACCTTTGCACCCTGTTTTGCCATTTGCTGCCTTTTCCTGTCTGTGGCATTAACCATGTGTAAGGAATTGGGGCCCAGTGGAATTGGAGCTTCCTTGAGGTTCATACCCACAAGACTCCTGAAATGAGCCGTTTTCTCCATGACGATATTCCATCAGATTAACTCAGATACCACCTGCTTTGGCTTCCTTGTTAAAGGAAGGGAAAGGAGCTGGCATAAAAGCCCAAAGCACATGTCACCACCAACGCAGCCCACATGTCTGCAAGGATCAGCTATGACCTCATCTGGCTTCCAAGCCAGTTGGCACGTGACCTTGTACTCTACCCAATGTATTAGTGTCCTGAGTCTCTACCATAGAACTTCCCCTGAACCCATGATGGGAAGACACTGCCATATAGTGTTTCTATTCAGACAATCAGCAAATACACAAAAGCACATGTGGTCCCCATGCACAATACTATCAAATAAAAAAATACATATTGTTACAATACAACCTTTGGAATCACTGACTAAAATATAGCCATGTGAGTATTTTCAAAGTCTTCACATAATTATATATTTGTTAAGAAAAATGACACAGCATAAGTATTTTACTTAAAGGCATTTCAGCTAGAAACTTCCCACGGGTAAATACAAGATGTATACAATACCATCCTCTCCCCTCCTTCTCTCATTGCTTTCTTGGGATGGTACTATTCCCTAACTTTTGTCCCTGACCTTGCGTCGTAATGCTGCTTCCCCAACACGCTCTCACGTGATGCTTCTACTGTAACTGGATCAGATGTGACAGAGCCAGCCTGGTTCTGTTCTTCTGCTCCTTTCCTTTAAATTGTAGTACACTGAACTGGGGTTCTGCATCCTGCTTTATGTCAGAGATGAATCCCCCCAAAAACACAAACAAACAAAAATAGCTGGATAGCAAAAAGTTAGAATTGCCTCAGCTCTTACAAATTAGAAAATAGTCCTTTCTCTTCAGTATGGTCTCTCAATTGATGGGAATAAAATAAGGCTGAAATTGCTTTTCACATTCTGGCTCTGTTGGGGGCATTTTCACATAGACCCCTGTAGTAAGAGGGCTTCTTTTCTTTAGCTGCCAAACATAAAAAGAAACAACCATTAGTACTGAGGAATACAGAAGCCACTTCTAACTGTAATAGAAATCAACAAATATTGGGTCCCTACCCCACTGAAAAATGGATGTTCACAACATGCAAAATTATAAGCCTCAGGAGATTTTGTTGATTCAGCTATTAAAATTCATTTTGTGTAAAAAACCCTGTGCTATTGACATAAAATAGAAATCATTTTCCCTGACAGAAAGACAGGAGGAAGAAACTCTGAAAAAGCTTTAGAAAGAACTTCCAAAACGCCTATGATAATTGACTGGATCTTGTGTGTCAGGGGATGAGCTTGGTAAGATAATAAACTTCAATTATTCTCTTTGAGAGCTGTATTCCTCATCTCTACTCCTCATATACTTTTGATTCATTTTTTTCTCTGTCCACACTGATTTCCAGTAAATTGAGGTCTAATGTACTAGTCTGCATGGCAGTTTGTAGCGAATGAGGTAGTAAGAAGCTACTGCCACGGAACAGATTATAGAGGATCTGGGAATAGAATGTGGAGGTGAGGGAGGGAAAGAGGGAGGGGAGAGGAAGGTTTCTGATGGCAAAGCCAGCCATAGGCAAAGCAGGCTGAAAGTGACTCAGAGAGAAACTGTGATGGGAGCACTGATTCCAGACCTCTGTCTCTTCTACAACTGCAGTAAATAAAAACTGGGTTCTCTTTTACTGTGCTGGAAAGGAGGGTAAGACTTGCCAGTCAAGCAGACTGGGTAACAGGGAGCCCTGGGCAGGGGTTCCATTCCACCTACAGCTTAGACAAAGAACGCTCAAGTAATGGGGCACAGAGAGATGGCTTCCAGGTGAAGTGAGGGACACTAACCACCCAGGTGATCTTCTCCAGCAACAGTTTGCCCAACCTCATTTCGGGTTTCAGGGTTATAATAATTCAAGTACAATTGTCATGGAGATAAAGAGCAAAACAGCTGCACTGTGTTATTCACACAGTTACTCAAAGTGAAACCTTGTGCAAAAGCACACAAACATTCAATGTCAAACACACTCGTCTAAAATATTAGTCATCCTGAAACCTCAAAGGCCAGTGCCAAGGGTTCTGGTGTGTTCTTTACCACTGTCCTTGCTCTTCTTCATTTATTGCTTCATCTCAAGAGAACTCAACTCAACGGTGTCACTTGGTCATTTAGCATCACTAAAGGCATCCTGACCAAGGATGGTGCATTGCCCGCATTGCACTCACCATTTTGCTCAAAGAAACAGCTGTGATGAGGAAGCTGTAGAAAAACAACCCTGAACTAACTGCTGCCAGGATCCAGAGGAGAAAATCAGAATCCGGGCATGGTTCTGGATCTGCAATAGAGAACAAAGTAGAGCTTCCCTGAGATGCTTTCTAAATTCTAGGGCCTTACTCCCCCCACTGGTGAGAAAAGGAATAAGTTCAAGCTGCCCAACCTTGATGTCCACCCCTAAATAGAATCATTAGCCCCCAGCTAAGTCTGTCTCTTGGGGCTACTTGGCTAGGAGTTTCAGATCAAAGGCCAAGGCCAAATTTCATGTTGGCCATCACTCCAGAATGAGCGCCCCTACCTGCTGGGAGGAAAAACACCTTCCTCGACTCATGTTATAGTCAGAATGCTGTTGTCTCACCGTCCATACTAAGCAGGACTACCACATGTTATGCCAGAGAAGTCTTTTTTTCATTAATTTTTGTTGGAGTAGAGTTACTTTCCAATGTTGTGCTAGTTTCAACTGTAGAGCAAAGTGAATCAGCTATATGTATACATATATCCCCCCCCTTTTTTTTAATTTCCTTCCCATTTTGGTCACCACAGAGCACTGAGTGGAGTTCCCCAAGCTCTACAGTAGGTTCTCATTAGTTATCTATTTTATACATAATATCCACAGAGTATATATGTCGATCTCAATCTCCCAATTCATCCTACCACCCGCCTCTTTCCCCTCTTGGTGTCTGTACATTTGTTCTCTATGTCTGTGCCAGAAAACTCTTAAAGAGAATTCCCACAATCCTAAACATGAACGACCCCAAATCAAGGGGCCAATTTGTTTGCATGGCAAAGAAGAGACAGCAGTGCAAAAAATGTCGGTCAGTGATGCTCACCGATGACGTAAATCTGGGTTCCATTGCCCTCGCCCATGTAGTAGGGCGGCGGGTACATGAGCTCCACTTTGCAGACATAGAGCCCAGTGTCCATGGCCCTCAGCCCTTGGATGGTGAGGTTCACTTTGTTTCCTCTGGAGGTGCCAATGCAAGAGGGATCATCCAGGAAGGTTAGCTCGTCCTCCACCATGTAGGTCCCAGCACAGACTTCGGTCACCTGGCTGCCTGCCTTCCGCAGCACCGTCACCCGGACCTCGTCAGCTTTGCCTGAAGACTCATATTCACAGGTGAAGCCGGCAACACCCCGGCTGCTGGCCAGCACCACTGGAGGCTGCGTCACACTCATCCCTAATGTGGGAAAACCAAAGGGAAATCAGTGAACCCAAGCTCACCCACCACCAGGTACAGGCAAACCCTTGGGCAGGGTGATCTCTGATGGCCGCCTCCAACTTCACCTGTCAACCCTTCTCTCCCCTCATCAACAAACCCATCACCCTCCCCACCCCTCCCCTCTTCCATCCACCCTAATGCCCCCTCCCTCCGTCCCTTGCTGCCTTCTGGCTTCTCTTCCATAAAGGTGCTTCCTTACTGGAAAACAGTTTTTGGAAGGCAGTTGGTTGTGGCAATGAGAACACCTATGTGACAAACAGAAGGGCTGGCTCTACCATGAAATACATGGTTTGGGGGAAGCTGCACCTCCCGCATAGCCTTCATTTTCCCTCCCATGCAAAAGAGGGGTTTAGCTCAGATGACATCACAGTGCCTCCCAACTCTGGTATTCTAAAGTTATAATAGAGCTGTAGGAACTGTAAAGGGTAGTAGGGGAAATTTTGGAGGCTGAGGTAGAGAATCTTGCCTTACCTCTCAAAGTACACCTTAATTACCTCTGCTTACGTCAACCTGGCCCTGGATCTCGATTGCCCATGGGGAGCCGAGCCCTGGCTAACGTGCTGGCCACCCCCCTTCCCTGCGTTATTACCACAGAGGGAAGGATGCTGCTTGCTGGAGGAAGCCGCAGAGGGAGGGCACCGGGTCACTTCCTCTGTAGGCTGAGGCAACCCTGCCGTTCACTGCTATGGGCTTCCCCTGCCACTGCCATCACCCCTTCCTCCACCCTCTCTCCTTCACTTGAACACCTTGTATTCCTCTATCCTTTGTCTTCTAGCTTCTACAGGAGAAGGGAGGCCAGCTTTCCATACAAAAGGACTCACATCATATAAAAATGATGGCTTCATGACAAATTACCTTGCTATAAGTAACTCAGCCCCTTTCTAGTCCACCCATCATACAAGTGACACTCAAAACTTGGATGGAACCGTGTAACTCATTCTCTTCAGACCTCTTCATGCCTTATACACTTGGCTGCTGTTGCTGAGTCATGTCTGACTTTGCAACCCTGCATACTGTAGTCCTTTGGGCTCCTCTAGCCGTAGGATTTCCCAGGCAAGAATACTGGAGTAGGTTGCCATTTCCTCCTCCAGGAAATGGCAAAAGACCCTCCTCCAGGGTCTTCGTGACCCGGGACCAAAGCCATGTCTCCTGCATTGACTGGCGGATTCTTTGACCTCTGAGCCATCGACTGCAAAATCAAATAAAGTAAATAACGCTCACTGTCTCCATAACCTGATCCTAACCTACTACTCCAGTCTGAGTTTCCAGGACACCTGTTCCTTTATACTGAAAGGACTAGTCTTTCCCCCAAGCACCTGTATGAGCACCCAGAAGAGAAAATAATATGGCAGCCGCCATTGCCATGGGTAATGCAGCAACCCTGGTTGGCTAGACAACAGTTTTCTTCCTCAGCCCTCATTTCTGTCTACCAGAGATGCCCTCTGAGCATCCTCTGTGCTATTACAACTCCACTGTAGTACTTAAATTCTGCCCTGTATTAAAGGATTTTTTTGTGCATCATTGTATGCTTCCCATTTGTTGTGTTGACTCTAAACCTAAAGGAGACCAAGTTTCCTGCCTTCCCCCAAGGCAAGCTTCCAATTATCACCACCAAATCTGGTCACACTTCATTTTCCAATATCCACCAGTAGTGGATCCCAGATACAGAGTGAGACAAATTTTCTTAAAAGTAAATGTGATTGTTTCTCTGGGTATTTAACCTTTACATATTTAAAACATGTAAAATAAGAAAATATGTGTGAATATTTCTTATACAGGAAAAATTAAATAAGCAAATATTTTTGAGCCCCTACTTTGTACAAACCACATAGTTTTTCAACCGAGGTCTACAGGGATAGAAGGCAGAAATTTATTAGAAAAGACCACCACTGTACACCATGTAACAAACCTAGTATCAGCCTTTAAAGGGCTTTATTTCATCTGAAAACTGGGGAACCTGCCCCTAAAGTACAGAGATAAGTCAGGCAACAATTAAGTATCTTATGCCAAACAGACCTATGGCCCTTTCTTTTGTTCGTTCCTTTATTCTTTCATTCTTTCTTCCTTTTTTTTTTTTTTTTGCTTTACTACTTCAAACTGCTTCATTTTAAAAATAATTACTAGCTAACTAGTTTATACAGTTGACTAAGTGGATCTTAAAACCTTGCATTGAGTAAAGAAGGCTGCAATGTTAAACAAGCAGGCTCATTTGTTTATAAAAATGAATCAGAAGACCTTAAAACCTTGAATTGATAGGAAAAAAAAATCTCATAATTTGCTTCAATCAATGTTTTTTAAAAAGGAAACCTTGAGCTAACCCTTATTCCAAGCCCACATGGATTTAGGATGGTCTCTCATCTCTCTTACATCACTTACCTTTACAGTATTTTCTTCCAGTCTTATAGAAGTGTCTGAAATTTCTCCTATCTCCCAGACCAACTCACATGTACTCATTAAGCTTCCACTCCATCCCCAGTAAGCTGTTGCTAGCTGTGTCTCTGCTGGTTTGCTCCTTCCAGCTGTCCCTTGCCTGCCTTGGAATACAGAGCTGCCCAAACCAGGAGATTGGAGTCTCGCCTTTAGCTTCTGGCTTTGCTATAAATCTCTGCCCTTGACTGAGAAAAGAAATGAAACCCAGTGGGAGAAACACCTCCTCCACCTTCATGCTCCAAAAGCCTCACTCACCTTTAGAGAAAACAGGAATGAAGAGAAGAAAAAACAGGGCAGTGCAGGGCCAGGTCCGAGAAGTCCGCCAAGACCCATGACTCTGGAATCCAGAACAAGCCATGGCTTTATGGGAGCACTTGTTCAGGTCTTCAGGAAGAAGAGCAAAAACTTTCAGGATCTTGAAGCTTTGAAATGTGTTTGAACCCACACAGAATCAAGGACTTTATATAGCTGGCTTTGATCCCAGGCATGTACTACACATGTGCACACACAGAAGGCACATGAATTTCTAACCTTTTTGTTTTGGTTTTACGAGAAAGGAAGACGTGGGTTTAGCTGCTACGTCGAAGAGATAACCTCAAACACTCAAAGTAAAACTGAACAAAACAAGCCAATCCATGGATGGAAAATGCACTCAATTTGAAACTGAAGCTTCTTGTTCACTTTGAGGATAAGTGGAGACTTGGAGAATTTCCTGGAGCGCAGGAGTCCCCCTAAGTCCAGTTTTATCCAATCGTCTAGGCATCTTTGCCACCCCATTTATTTCATTGACACCCCCCAGAACTGTTTAAGCTGTTGGCCCTCTGAGCCCTGGTGTTAAAGACAGAATGAGTCTGTTGTGCTGTTGTTAGTTGCTCAGTTGTGTCCAGCTCTTTCCAACCCCATGGATTGTAGCCCACCAGGCTCCTCTGTCCATGGAAATTCTCTAGGCAAGAATATTGGAAGTTTTGCCATGCCCTCCTCCAGGGGATCTTCCTAACCCAGGAATCAAACCCAAGTCTTGTTTTGTTTTACAGATGGATTACAGATGCAATCCATTACAGATGGATTCTTTATGGAAGAATCCATAAAGGGATTCTTCATAAAGTATTTAGGGAAGCCCAAAATACTGGAGTGGGTAGCCTATCCCTTCTCGAGGGGATATTCCTGAGTCTTCCAGAGACTCAGGAATCTCCTGCACTGCAGGCAGATTCTTTACCAACTAAGCTACCAGGGAAGCCTCCTGAATGAATCTGGACACCATTCATAAAAGCTTTCCACCTGTGAGACATCATCCTTGGCGTGCTTTGCAAAGCGGAGTTTATTTTTCCTAGCTCCATTCAGCATTCTGTTAAAAGAAAATATCCAAATCACAAGAAATAAATTGATCTGCCTTTAGTTTTGAAGATTAAGAAAAAATTCGTGCATTCTTAGAAGATCTAATTCCTCAAAGACAAAACAGAGTTGGATAAGGTCCAGAAAAAGTCAATGATCCAAGATATTCGAACCTTCCATCAGAGGATAGATTTTTTTTTTTTCTCTAATGGGAACTTTTCAAGCAGAAAATCCAGGAACTGAGGTTAAATATGACTGAAGCACTTAAATTTATGAAAACTGTAAAGAGAACAAATGTTCATCCTCTAAGAAAATGCTAAGCATTGGGGACTATATCACTCTTAAAACTGAGGAGTTTTCATGTATTTCAATGATGAAAGAAACATCTATTCAGAGGCTTTGAGATGCCAGAAATTGTGTGCGAATAGAATTGAATGATGACCAGACAAAAACATAGCGCCTTAAAGGACTTCTAGAAGACTGACCCACAAGCAGATGGTGTGGTGTTGGCCTCCTGCAGTCCTTTGTGGTCTCGCGTACCCATGCTCCTCAGCACTGCGGAGGGCACTCTGTGCAATACAGGCCTGATGCGTCTCATCTGAGCCTATCTTGCAGCATTCCCTCACGTGCCCCTTTCCTATGATTGTCGTCTCTCCAGCACACTCTTTCAGGTTTCATCACCTTTGCCAAAACTGTTCCTCCTGGCTTCTTCCTCCCATCACTTTGGTTTATCCTCCTTCTCATCCTCCAGGAGGCGACATCACCTCCTCCTGGAAATCTCTCCTGACCTGGCTCTTTTCTATCCTCCACAAGCTCCTTACAGAAGCCCTCAAACCACAGCTAAAATGCCAGAAGGAGATACCAACCTAATGGTCACTTATCGAGGGTCAGATCCCAGTCTGGGCACTGGAGATACAAAAGTGAAAAAATGTATGATCCTAATCTTGAGAGGAAGCCAAGGCAGTTGCAAGGCAGAAGATTAAACCCATGATCGGGAGATTGGGAATAAGCGCTGGAATTGAAGTATTGCCACAGAGGAGCAGAAGCCATTGGTTCAGCCTGTGGAAGTCAGAAAGGACTTCTCAGAGGAAGTAAGCCCTGAACTTATTGTTAAAGACAAGGGGCAGGAGACAGATATTCAAAGGGAACAGCCCATGCCAGGCTGGAAAGAGCACAAAGTATTGATATTCATTACAGCCAGAGAACAAGATGAGTATGGGAATCACTGGTAGGTAGAAGTCTAGGTTCTTAGTCTTCAATGCACCATAAGGAGCAAATAGGCATGATTAAGTTCACATTTTAGGGAAATTCCCCCAACACAGGAGGATGGGTGGGTAAGATGAGTTCAAGGAGGAATAAGATATAACCAGGAAAACCCAGAAGGACACTATTACAACACCCCAGGCAGCCAGGTATTGGCAAGCTTTTTCTGTAGAGGGTCAAACAGGCTTCACAGGCCACACAAAATGGTCTCTGTTGCCACTACTCAACTTTTCTGTTGTAAGGGTTAAGCAACCACAAAGAACTCATAAATGAATGGGTATGGCTGTGTTCCAATAAAACATTTTTTTAATGTCCATCATACCTCAATTAAAAACAAAATTTACAAAAATAGGAGGAAGTTGGATTTGATCCGCAAGACATTGTTTGCCATCTCCTGATCTAAACTAAGGCAATGGCAGCAGTGGTGATGAGGTCCCCAAGGAGATGAATCCACAAGCAGTGAGTGTATGGAGACGTTTAGCATGACACCAGATTTATGACTTGGTGCTGCCAGGAACTGTCCAAATGTTTGTCAAGTTTTATCACATTCAAGTCGCAAAACAACCCTACCAGGCAGGGATTACGGGCTTTCCCAGTTTATAAAGGAGAAAACCAAAGCACTGAGAATTAAGGAGTGTGAAGTAAAAGTCGCTCAGTCATGTCTGAGCCTTTGCAACCCCATGGACTGTCCATGAAATTCTCTAGGATTAAGGAGACTTATCCAATCCCCTATCATTGATAGGAGAGTCAGGATTTGAAGCCAAATGATGCTGTTAATCACTACACTAAAGCAAAGGATTTAAAGTCAAAGAGAGCTGGGTTTGAATTCTAGTACAATGACTTGCTACCTGTCAATCAGGGGCTATGACTTTCAGAAAATAGCCTCAATGCTATGGCAAGGATTAAATGAGATAATGTATGTCAGGTATGTTAAAGACCTATTATGGTGGCTGGCTACACAGTAAATGTGTGCTGTGCTTAGTCGCTCAGTCATGTCTGACCCTTTGCCACCCCATGGACTGTAGCCCGCCAGGCTCCTCTGTCCATGGGGATTCTCCAGGCAAGAATACTGGAGTGGGTTGCCATGCCCTCCTCCAGGGAATCTTCCCAACCCAGGGATCAAACCTGTGTCTCCTGCATTGCAGGCAGATTTTTTTTACCATCTGAGTTACAGAGTCACTGAGAAAACAGAAGTGTAATTTATTGGAATAGAAAATATAAGAAAAGCAGACCAGAGTGTGATGATGGTGAGATCCATTCGGGTATGTTGAGTTTAAGGTATCCATAGATGGTAAGGTGAAGGCACTCAAAAGCAATTGCCATGTGGATCTAGAGCTCAGGAGAAGGAGCTGAGCTAAAGATATTAACTTAGTCAGCTATGAAGCCACAGGTGAAAATTTCACAGGCCCAAGACACATGATGAACACATTATGACTATTTTAATAGATAAATCAATGAAAACAGTTTAACATAAAAAGAGATGAGAATCACAGTAAAAACTTGTAAAGAACTCTAAGTCCCCTAAATACACTTTCATGAAACTATTTCTGGCAAATAACAGCTATAAAAGCCACTGCGTGAAAGAATGTTGGTGAAAAAGAAACATTCACATTCATTATCCAGTAGATGACTTAATATTTACAAAGACAGAAAATAATTGATAAATCTAGCAGATACTGCTTTAACCAAGTGATCAGACTGAAGATCATCTATGATGGGCCATTCTGACATCAGGTCCAGATGCAATATACTGAGAAGAACACACCTCTGTAGCATTACTGCCAAAATTGCTTAAACTGAATCAAATTATGAAAAAACAACTAGAAAAATTCATAGTGGGAGCATCCTGCAAAGCAATTGGCCTTCAAAACTGGCCTTTGATTCCTCAAATATGTTAATATTATGAAAGATTAAAAAATAAACAACCTGAAAAAACTGTTGTAGATTAAATGCAATTCAGGAGGCATGACAACAAAATGCAATGTGCAAGCCTTGATTGAAAAAATCAGCTGTAAAGTGTATTATTGAGATACTTGGGCAAATTTGGAATATAGACTATAGCTGATGATAGCGCATTAATTTTAAATTTGCCAAATATTGTCTTATTGGGGTTATATAGGGAAATATCTTTGTTTTGGAGTGATATTTGCTTAAATATTTAAGGATAAAGTTGGCAAATAGCTCTCAAATGGTTCAGCAAAGATATGTGTATATGTTTGCATTAGTAGACAGAATAATACTAATAAGACAGCAATGACAGAATGTTAACAACTGGAGAATCTAAGGTAAAGACTATATTGGTGTGCTCATGGTACTATTCTTATAAATTCTTTTTTTATTTTTAATTGGAGGATAATTGCTTTATAATATTTGTTGGTTTCTGCTATACAACAATGCGAATCAGCCATAATCATGCATATATCCCCTCCCAAGCATCCCTTCAACCCCACCTCCATCCCACCCTTCTAGGTCATCACAGACTGCCAAGCTGGGCTCCCTGTGTTATACAGCAAAGTTTCAACGTAAAATGCTGAACGTAGAAATTATAAGACCACTATTAATATAGTAGATACACAGATAAGCAAACTGAAATTTAGAGAGAGGAATGGCTTGATTAAGGTTAATCTCCGTCTCCTTTCCTCACATCTGTTCTCTACCTAGGGGACAGACCCTGTAGAGGACTTGATTCTCAGGCAGGTTGGCCTCTGGGAGGGGAGGAATCAGCTGATTTAAGGCACTGGCATAAGGTCAGAGGGCATGAGGATGGAGGTCAGAGTATTTCTTCCTTGCTTTCTCCCAGATTCAGGCCCTGCCTCTGGCAGAAACATTAGCTCTGCACAACTACAGCTCCAGCGGTATTCCCCAACACTTCTATAATGCCAGTTCTCACTGCTTCTTCCCCTGCTCCTTTCAGTCCTGGAAGTGGTATCAGCTTCTACTGTTGCTAGTGTCTGAGTGCTTTAACATCTTCTGCCCCTTACCCTCTTTGATGTCTCTAAAATACAGTTGACCAGGTGCATGTATATGTGTGTGTTTTTTCTTTTTTCCAGTGGTACTACAGTACCACACCACGCTTGGCTGGTTCAATCAACAGAAGCAAAACCAGAGTTATGGAGGAATCAAGGATACCAAATGTCGACTCTCAATTATGTGCAGATTTTCCTTAACTCCCACATTGTTCAAGGGCCAGTTGTAGTACTTTCAGTGAGTCTCTTATTTGAATCACCTGTTTCCTATAGAGTCTCTCATTGACCCAGTCCTAAAGCTAGTATGTGGGGAAAACTGGCTTTAAATCCTGGCCTCATCCTACCCAGTACTTCTTTTCCCCTATTATCTCATAAGCAATAATAATAAGTCCTATCATGTAAGTTTGTATTTATTACAGTTGTGTGCAATTCTGTCTCCCCTATTTCAAATTCTATCTTGCACCCTCATCCCTGGGAAAGATTGAGGGCAGGAGGAGAAGGGGGCTACAGAGGATGACTTGGTTGGATGGCATCACTGACTCAGTGGACATGAGTTTGAGCAAATTCTGGGAGATAGTGAAGGACAGAGAAGCCTGGCATGCTGCAGTCCATGGGGTCACAAAGAGTCAGACATGACTTGGTGACTAAACAACAGCAACATCCTCACTCCACACCTAGCATCTAACTAAGAAGTCCTTTGTATAAAATAGGCAATGGGGAATTCTGCATTTTGATTTCATTCTCAACAATTTTATTGCTCTTGCACTTCATTTCCAGCTCTAGGGAAGGTACTAATAAGTAAGGATTCCATCAGAGGACTGATAAGCACCAGTGAGTTAAGAAAGAGTACGGCTGGAGTCAGACAGACGTGAGTTCAAATCCTGCCTCCACTGCTTACTAAATGTATCCTGGGTGAGGTTTTTGAACTTCTCTGATCCTCAGCTTCATCATCTATAAAATATGGCTAGTTATGGTAGCCAATAATCTTGTAGGGTTATTGTAACGATTCAATGGTTATTGACATTCAACTATGCCAATAAAATGTGGAAAGCTGTGCTTAGCATATAGTAGTACATGCCCGGTAAATGTTAACTCATCAATTAAATACAGAAAAAAGCACGGATTTCAAACTTCAGTTGTTTCGTATATAAACCCCTCTTTTATTATCACCACTCTGAAGGGCATGGCAACTACTGCAGTATTCTTGCCTGAAAATTCCCATGGACAAGAGCAGCTTTGTAGCCTCGGCGGGCTACAGGTCCTAGGGTCACCAAGAGTCAGACATGACTGAAGCAAGATAACTGAGCACACACACATTATCATTACTAGTGACTGGATGCTGCATTAGAGTAATATCAGGTTCTTTCTTTTCTAACACTCACACATTTATTCAATTTTTGCTGTTTTCAATGTCATCAGTATCTAGAATCAAATGATGCGTCTGAAAATCATCTCCCTTGTGGTTCAGACAGTGAAGAGTCTGCCTGCAATGCAGGAGTTCCAGGTTTGATCCCTGGGTGGGGAAGATCCCCTGGAGAAGGAAATGGCAACCCACTTCAGTACTCTTGCCTGGAAAACCCCAATGACAGAGGAGCCTGGCAGGCTACAGTCCATGGGGACGCAAAGAGTTGGACATGACTGAACGACTTCACTTTCTTTCTTTTTCCGAGTCTGAAAACTCACAACTCTAGACATCATCAAAGATTTCTGTATTGTGAGCTCTCAAATATTCAGTGGTTGAATATTCAAATGTCTGAGGGTATCACATCCTTGGATGTTTTCATTTCAGGGTAGGAAGGGGAAAATCAATTTTGTTATTTACTTTTATCACTCTAATATTTTTTTTTAAAAAAGGTTGGTGGTAAAGGAAACGAAAATAATTGGCTAAAATTAGGGTTTGGGGATTCACTGTGATTTCATTTCCTCACCATCTTCCTATATCCTACTAGTCTGAGTAAACCCCAGACTGGTTTTGTAGTACTCTTAGTGGTTACTGGATTTGAAAGATCTGTCAATTTGCATAACTCACAATGATGCCTACAGTGAAGTGCCTTCAGAATTCCAGATGAGATATGGGTTGGGTAGGGTAACTGGGTTGTTATTACTTAATTGTAAAACTCCTCTGAATCTGTAAAGCTCATCCTGAGCTTAGCCGAACTTGTAAAGGTTTTTTTTATTTTTTCTAAACCTGCTATAATCCTTCCCCCAACTAGTACACCACCCCTCAAAAAAAGTCTTTTGTTGAAAAATTTGCACCTGGCATTGACTGTGGTACATACTGCAAAACATCCTTTACTTGATGGTTTCAGATGTAACGGGAAGAATGAAAAGTCTAATATTTGCATAGCGTGCAGTTTCAGGACATCCCATTACGTTGAGCCTATAATCATGCCTAATTAAGGTTATAGACTGTGTTTTTATGCTAATTAGCTCATCACAGTGCAACTCCTTTCAAAATCGACTTCAAAGGAAAAAGAAAATCATCTACCAAAGTGATTGCTAAAGAAGGATCTATCAATCATCTCACTGAGAAAGAGAGCTAAAGAGAAAGGAAATGACATGCAAAGTGACTGGAAAGAAATTTTAGCTTCATTACCATTAAAGGGTGAAAATATGGGCTGGCCAAGAACTTGCTTAAATAAACGTGGTAGGTGAATTTTCAGTCCCTAGGAAATTAATCTACATCATAAAGTCAAGTAAAAATGGACGGTTCTGGGCTGTGGACTTCCTGCACATCTCTTAGTAGGGAAATAGAGTAGTTCCTGCTGACTTTTTAGTCAACAGGGTCCCCTCGTCGGGAGAGCAAGAATGGGGTGGGGGGGATGTGGACATTGTTGCCAGGGAAGCAAAGTTTTATCTACTAGTCTTAGTGAGGAAATGCAGAGGCTGCTTCAGCTGAAGGTTAATTCTCACCTATCAGAGCTTTATTTATGCAGAGACAAAGACAAATACTTTTGAATGAATAAATGATAAAGTCAACTGTGACTACAATTGTCACAAAGTAATTTGAAGGGGGGAATCTATGTTCTAATTACCCAAGCTGCTTACTATATATGACTGAGTGCTTTTAAATGTCTTATCTCCATTTATGGATAACAGTCTCATATTTCCGGTTTTAGCCATTATCATCTCTGATTATCTCTGTCTTCTTAGCATTTCACACCTAAAAGTACAATTAAGTTACATTGTGTTTTATTCTTAATCCTTCACCCTTGTTGCAACACTGCCAGCCATGAATAGTTTAAGTCAGTGATTTTATCCAAAACCAAGAATAGATATTTTCAAAATAGACGACCCTTTTATTTTATAAATTGGATAAGTGATTTGCTGAGAAGAAAAATGGCTTGCCCAGGATCACACATCTAGATCTTATTCCTTAATCATCAAGCAGAAATAGAAAGAGAAGAGTAAATAATCAATATTTAATCTATCATGCACCCCAGCTCTCTCCACCTGAAAGGTACTCACAGCCTGCCTGATTGCAGTTTAGGACAAGTTGAGATTGGCCTAGTATCATTTTCATTTTACTAAAGAGGAAAGTGTACCAGACACTGTTTACCTACCTTAGTGAAAGGAGTAAGAAACCTTGGAGTGCAAGTCAAAACTGCCTTTGATACTGAATAACCCACCCCACCCTAAAAAGTTCTAGCTAGCCGCCTGTGAGGTCGCACAGAGTCAGACACAACAGAAGTGACTTAGCAGCAGCAGCAGCTATAAATAGTGGGCACTGGAAGTGTCAAAGATTTAATGGAACCCATTTCTCCCATGTTATTTGTGGCTAGGTCATCTCAGCCTGAAGCATTTATTTCAGATTCTTGGTGGCAGAGACAATCACTGTTTTCATATTTTGAGCTGTGTTATTTCAAGTCCTGCTGCTATTGCAACATTTGAATGATTTCAGGCCATGATCTTCTCCACACCTCCAGTTTAAAGGAAACTCTTATGGTCACACCTTGCACATAGAAAAGGAGCATCTTTACTCCTTTGTAGTTTACGTGATAGCAGCTGTGATGGTGCAGAAAGTTGTGTTAGATGATGAGGAACACAGGGCGATTGCACAGCCTGTTGTGGGCACTGAATCCTAAAAGAAACGTGAGTTCTGCCCTCCCATTTTACAGAAAGTAAACAAAGCCCCTGCGAGGTGAACTGATCTACCCCAAATTATATGCATAACCTGTTAGTGGCAGAACTAAGATGAGAGCTCAAAAGTCCATAAAAAGTGAAAGAAAAAAAAAAAAAAAAGTGAAGTCGCTCAGTTGTGTCCGACTCTTTGCAACCCCATGGACACCAGGCTCCTCCGTCCATGGGATTTTCTAGGCAAGAGTACTGGAATGGGTTGCCTTTAACATCATTCACCATCTTCCCAAGGGCTTCTAACTCTAATTTCCAGCTAGTTTGCAACTTGAAATTCAGCCCCACCAAACTTCCTTGTGGGTCTTGGGTCCCCTAGAAGACAAATCAGCAAATCAAATTTTAAGTAAAAAAAAAAGAAAACTTGGTCTTATAGCAGCACTAATCACAATAGTCAAAAGATGGAAACAACCCAAGTGTTCATCAAGTGATGAATGGATAAAGAAAAAGTGGTATATGCATGTGTATGTGTGTGTGCTCAGTTGCACAGCCCAGTCTCTCTACACCCCATGTACTGTAGCCCACCAGGCTCCTCTGTCCATGGGATTTTCCCAGCAAGAATACTGGAGTGGATTGCCATTTTCTCCTCCAGGAGATCTTCCCATCCCAGGGATCAAACCTACGTCTCCTGTGTCTCCTGCATTGGCAGGCAGATTCTTTACCACTGAGCCACCTGGGAAACCTTCCATATTCAGCCATAAAGAGGAACAAGGTACTGATGCATGCTACAACATAGAGGAACCTTGAAAACAGTACCCTGAAAGAAATAATGCACAAAAGGTCACATATTATATACCTCCATTTGTATGAAATATCCAGAACAGACAAATCCATAAAGATAGAAAACAATCTGTGGATGACCAGAGATTGGGGGAAAAATCAGGAAATGGAGAATGGATGCCTGATGGACATGGGATTTATTTTGGATGATGAAAATGCTCTTGGACTAGATATTAATGATGTTGTGCAACATAGTGAATGTGAAAATATCCTGAATCATACACTTTTATATGTTTAGTAAATTTCATGTTATGTTTAGGTTTACTCTACACACACACAAATATATGGTCATGCCAATGCACTCGGTTGGCATTCACCATCTTAAAAAGCATATCACTGATCTTACAGTATATATTGGCCATACATTTTTCCTCTTCTCAGTGTAATCTAGATGAAACACATAGCCAGTTTTGCTTCTTTCCTAGAGTAAAAGGAATGAACTTGCAACTGGTTGAAGCAAGGAGGAAAAGTTCTGATTGTTCCTCATCACCTACAATTGTGACCACACGTCACATTGAACCATCACCAGCCAGAATCTAAGATATGGATCATTTGGCTGTGTCTTCTCCTGGGCACAATTTTCTAATAGGTTACTTATGGTTGTAGAATAACTAAATGAGGTGGAGTTAGGCTGTGGCAAGAAACTTTGGCTCAAAGAACCGTATTATTCACACATGCTTTAGGAGAATGTAATTTAGAAACAGCTGGTTACATTTAGCAGCTTTCCTTCGCAGGCTCTATTTCATGGATTATGCTCCAAGAGAAAACTCTCTGGCCCAGAGTTTCATCCATGAGTAGGAAGCTAAATGATTGCACTTACTTGATCACATCAGGACCCACTGAAGGCAGCAAAGGCAGCTCTATGACGAAAACACAGGGTCTTTAGGTTTTGTCTGGCACAGGTATGGAGCCTAGTTTCTGTATTCATCCAAGAGCATCGTTACAGCAAGGAAGTTGCCTTTAAAACTCTAAGGAACCCATTTCTTATATATTTTTTTACTTCTCAGCATTACTTAAATTTACTCTGATCACATAAAGTTCTTGCCACATGCAAACTTTGTCATCTCTGGTCATTTCTTTACATTGGTTAAGAAATGCTGACAATTAGAAAATACCAGAAACATTTTTTCCCTGTCCTCCCCCAAAATATGCAGGTCAAGAAGCATTGGTCAACCATCCCCCCTGCTTTTCACCCTCTGATAAAAGAGACAAGTGTGCGCTTAAGAACAAATGAAGTTGTTAGGAATTTTTGACTCACAGTATAAAAAAGAGCTAAGGGAAGTTATGATTTATAAAAATTAAGTCTTTGCTACTGGAGTTTATTATCTTGATTTATATGCTAAATTCAGTAACCAAGGTTATGGTGATAAATATTGTTGAGTAAAATGCAATGTTTTCTCATCATTTGGAATCGCTATTTTCACTTGAGAAAATAAATCACTTCCCAATGCTCTGGCTCCCTTCCTAGAAATCCAGGCCTTTTTTAATTAACATCATAAAATGTCTGTGTACGTGAATGCCATTTGTATAATCTGAATATATTGATTAATTTCAATATCTCTTATAATAAAGAAAAACTGGGGGAAACAGCCTCAAGATTTTTAAGAGAATGGAAATAAAGAGGAAAATGAAAAGAAAGAAGAAGACAAACGTAAATGGAGAAGAGGAAGATAAAACAGAAACTTTAAACAAAGGATAATTTGCATATATTCAAAAAAGTATCGATTCTGACCTACCTGACAGAATTAATCAACGATCACAGATCATTGGTTTTGATTGTGGGTGGAACTTCGGTAAAATTCCAGAAAGCTCTCAATATCACAAAACCCCAAAAAAGATACTCTGTTAGATGTTTTTATAGAAAGAATGTACAGATAATGTCACTCTAGTACTAAATTTAGCAAATAAATTTGATAGTAATTGATAAGATTATAGAACCTTTTTTTAGATTCTGTAACTCAAATTACCACAGCATAAATAGTAATTTTTTTTTAACTCACTAGTTTAAAAGTCAGGAAACTCTTACTTAGATTTAACCACATTTCTATTGACACTGACTTAGATAAGAATGTTTTAAGATTTACAGCAGTTTGGGATGTACCAAAATTTAATGCAAAAAAAAAAAAAGATTGTTCTATCTTCAGTTTCAAGCTTTAAAGATCAAAAACCAGTCAATGAAATTCACAAATTATTTTTTACAAAATACTTTAAATAAATTCTGAGTTAATCGATCATTCCCACTGTTTCCCAGCAAATATTCAGCCAAGATACAATACATTAGAGGGAGATAAAGACTTTCTCATGCTCTCTAATTCCAATTTATTGAGTCAGAATTCAGTCACAGTATATAAGGGATAAAATGCATAAAATGGTGGTGTGGGATTTAAGAGATTGGAGTTACAGATGTGGCTTTCAGTTCAGTTTAATTCAGTTCAGTCACTCAGTCGTGACCGACTCTTTGCCACCCCATGAACCACAGCAACCAGGCCTCCCTGTCCATCACCAACTCCCAGAGTCCACCCAAACCCATGTCCATCGAGTCAATGATGCCATCCAACCATCTCATCCTCTGTCATTCCCTTCTCCTCCTGCCCTCAATCTTTCCCAGCATCACTGTCTTTTCTAATGAGTCATCTCTTCGCATCAGGTGGCCAAAGTATTGGAGTTTCAGCTTCAACATCAATCCTTCCAATGAACACCCAGGACTGATCTCCTTTAGGATGGACTAGTTGGATCTCCTTGCAGTCCAAGGGACTCTCAAGAGTCTTCTCCAACACTACAGTTCAAAAGCATCAATTCTTTGGCACTCAGCTTTCTTTATAGTCCAACTCTCACATCCATACATGACCACTGGAAAAACCATAGCCTTGATTAGACGGACGTTTGTTGGCAAAGTAATGTCTCTGCTTTTTATTCTGCATATCTGAGGTTATTGATATTTCTCCCGGCAATCTTGATTCCAGCTTGTGTTTCTTGCAGTCCAGCGTTTCTCATGATGTACTCTGCATAGAAGTTAAATAAGCAGGGTGACAATATATCACCTTGACATACTCCTTTACTGATTTGGAACCAGTCTGTTGTTCCATGTCTAGTTCTAACTGTTGCTTTCTGACCTGTATACAGGTTTCTCAAGAGGCACATCAGGTGTTCTGGTATTCCCATCTCTTTCAGAATTTTCCACAGTTTATTGTGATCCACACAGTCAAAGGCTTTGGCATAGTCAATAAAGCAGAAATAGATGTTTTTCTGGAAATCTCTTGCTTTGATGCTACCTAAATAGGAATTACTTTAGCCACATAATTTTATTAGAGTTTAACTGTCTCATCTATGGAAATGAGGAGACTCAATTAGGAAAATCTCTTTTTTTTTTCTTTCAACTCTAAATAATTTCTAATTAAAAGTGTATTTTCCCTTCATGACATGTAAGTGGAAAAAACAAGTTAGAATATTATATTTAGCATATGATCCATTTTGTAAAAATAAAGTGAAAATACCTGCAGACTTTTACATAGCAACATGCTAACAGTGATTACATAGAATTTTTATTTTCTTATTTCACCCACCTATACATTCCATTTTTATGAATGCACATGTATTATTTGTGGTCAGAAAAACAGATACTACAAACAATAAAAATTAAAAGTCTTTCTAATGTTTATAGTACACTAAGTGTATGCCAGGTATTCAGAACTTTTCTGCTTTTGTAAAAGGTTTAAAGGAGATAAGATATGGATATAGCTTCCTCCTCATGCAGAAATTTGAAATTCAAGATGAGTCTGTTCAGGAACTTCAGTTTCTGAAATATCAACCAAAGAAGAATTTCTTCAGCACAATATATTATGCTATCAGATGCACATCACTATCACAATCATTTAAAAGTATTTCTCGTGTTAATTTTCATAGAATACTATGAAAAATATTGTGCACATTAAGAAATACATTATTTTCTGCAAAGATAAATGATGTTTATTTTTTGTTGTTTTGTTTAGTCGCCAAGTCATGTCCGACTCTTTTGAGACTCCATGGACTATAGTCCTCCAAGTTCCTCTCTCCATGGGATTCCCCAGGCAAGAATACAGAGTGGCTTGCCATTTCCTTCTCCAGGGATTCATCCCAACCCAGGGATCAAACCCAAATCTCCTGTATTACAGGTGGATTCTTTACTGCTGAGCCTTGGGCATGGTTAATTACACATGTAAAAAATACATAATGTGACCAACATAGGAGACAGACATTAGTGGGCTAGGTTTACTAGAGAATGTTTATTAAATGTAGTCTGAGCTCTTCAGGTTTTAATTCATTGAGACCTTGAACGTAGGAGTCATAAGTTTAACATCCATCTCTTATTGGTTGTGACAAGGAGGAACTGACCCACACAGGCAAATAGGTAAGCCTGGTTTCACATTCCGCTTCAGACTTTTCATTCTCTGAATACATGTCCTTGGTTTCTAACTTCATAGAAACTACACAAGAGATACACAAACAGGTCATTCAAACAGATGACCTTCAGTTTAAGGTGGAATACAGGCATCTAGGGGATACAATGTCAAAATCAGATATCAGAATTTCTAGAAATTCCCATGTTCAGTGACATAAAAATTAGGCATGAACTTAAGCATACCAAGGACAGAAAATTAAGGGACCAATCCTAAGCAACTTTAGAAATTCTCTGGCCAATTTCTCTATGTCAAAATTGTATTCCTACTTAACGTTACTTTTTTCTTTATGGTATGAGAATAGTCTAAGGCCGTCAACCATGCCAGCCTCTTCTCTGGCAGAAGGAGGCAAGGGAAAAATGAGAGACCCAGCTTTCTTTAGCACATGGAGCCCTGTTAGTTATTCATGCTTAGGTTACACTGTAACATTAGAGGAGACATGGCACAGTCTCACAAGGAGAATCTCAAGGAAATATAAAGATGACTGGCTCCCCACAGCTCACTATAGCTGGAAAATTAAAAAAAAAAAAAAAAACCCTCTAAGTGATGAAAAATTCAATTGCTTCATCTTCATCTGGAGATGAGCGTAAAACCTCAAATCCAAATGATGGCAGCCCATCAAATATGTCCTCTTGAAAGACTATATATTTCCAGTGATGCTGTCATTGATCAAGACATCTCTGAGATGCCTCTTTTGAAATTATTTTCACTTTTATGGAGGAGAAAAAAAATCAGTGTCTTGTTACTGTACAATTACATCTTGGTTTTGATACAAAATTGGAAACACCTGGTTTGGTCACCAAACTCCCTCAGTTAATGAAGAAGTCATTGAGAGAAATCACCGTATTCAGACAACAAATAAGTGCTACCTTGGAAAATGTTGGAAGGATCGTGCTACAGGGCTCTGAATAACAAGAATATTTTCAGTAATGGTGGCATCACCAGAGCAAAGGATGAGCTGATACATCTGGATACTGAGCAGGAGATAGGATCCTGCCACATGAAGCACATGGAGATGGAGAGGGAGGCTGATTCTCTCATTGTCTATCACTGGTGCTGGACTGCAGACAAGCTTCAGACCCCTGGAGGATCAGATAGTTTGGAATAATGGTGGTATTCCAAACCATCGCAAGGCACAATCCAAGTAGCAATACAGGAGCCAAACAAAAAGAGATTATATAAACTGAGTAGAAAATAAAAAATAGGAATCCAGGTAGATGGTAACTGGATAGTTCTTCATTCATAAGGTTTCTCCACAGACTGAGGAGCACCAGGCTCCAAGATAGAAAGTTTCTGGCCTCAGAAAAAGGACAAGACAGAGGAAGACAGTCAAAAAGACTGAAAGCAGAAACTCAGTCCTCTGAGATTCAGACAAAAGGACTTGGAGGGAAAATGAGACTTACCTGAGTATGGAGAGAGCCAAGTGGCTATTTCCCAAGATTACAGAGCCCAGTTATCAAAGCTTCATTGGATTCAAGTCTTGGATAGTTACAAATGCAAAGCCTCATTCAGTGAAGGACTAAGAATTTTAGAAGAGAAGTAAAACAGAGCCTGTAGGTGAGGGTAGGTACATGAGAACACAGACTGAAATAAACTGGTCAAGATAGAGGTAAGAGATATAGATAATGGATTGGATGTCCAAGGTCACTTTCTAAAGAGACCAGGATTCTAGTACATTTATTTTACCAGATAAAATAAATCTGGCACATTTATTTTAGAGTATCTATCACTTATTGACAAACCTAACAAGAAAAATAACATTTGCCTCTGGGATATCATTCCTAGAAGGGTGCTACTGTATTCCATTTGTTGATGGGATTTTCCAGTCATTATTTTTTTCAATTAAACTATCCAAGTTTAGCTGGGTTGAAACCAGACCGTGGTTTTCAAAGAGTAGACAAATTGAGACCAGACTATATTCTAAACTCCCCCATGTTCTGGTTTCATTACGTTCTTGAAACCCAGATCAATTTTATGAAAAAGTTGATTAAACTGGGCTTGATTCTTAACAAACCTGACCCAGTTAGAACTTGAGGCTGAAATGAATTCAGTTTTAATTTGGGGGTGCAGTGCTCACAGTAGAAGTGAAACTAAACCAAAGAGGAGGAAAAAATTATTAAGTGATAAAATTATTAACCTGACTTTCAGAACAATGAGTGGACAATAACTGGTAAGAAAATATTTCCAAATCTAAAAGTCCAGCAATTACTCTAAGATGATCATTCTAAAGTAACTTTTCTGATTAAGTTCAAACTTTCCAAGAACATTCACCTCTTATCTGAAACTGAACAATGAGAAAATTCAAACTAAAAGTCATGGTTAACTGCGTGCATGAGAGTTGCGTTTTCAGGATGGAACTATCGAGTAATCGTTGTTATTTTCTAACTACAATATTGAGGTAAAAGACAAAAAAGTCAATGAGGCCAGAAAAGAGAAAGAAGGGAAAGAGGGAGTGAGAAGGTGTGAAGGGAGCGGAAGAGAGAGAGAAAATGAAGGCATGTGGAAGAGAGGGAGGGAAGGAGGAAGGAAGAAAGGGAGAGAGGAGATGGAGGGCGGAAGGAGAGAAAGAAGGTGGAGAGGTAAGGAGGGGGAAAGGAAAGAAGGCATGCGAGCAGACAAGGATTGTTGTCCATGTGTTCTCAGAGAGACTCAGTTCCGACCAAATGCCCCAGGAACAGAATACTGTTAGCCTTAATCTGACTGTTCCCCTGGGTGCTTTGTTCATCAGTCATGTCTGACTCTTTGAGACCCCATGGACTGTAGCCTGCCAGACTCATCTGTCCATGGAGAAACATTTTCCTTGGTGCAGAATGTACCGTCTGGACCAATCCCCGAGAGTTCTATCTCCAGGAAATCACAAAGTAATTGAGCCAATATCAATACCCAACTCCCACTATTATTATCTCTCTAAGTCAGTGTTTCTCAGCTTCAGGACTATATACATTGGAGGCCAAAATGGGATTAAACCTGTAAGGGTTTTGTTAAGAATTATCCATGACTGAAAATAAGGAGGGAGGCAGGGATTGCTGGGAGAAACATTAGATCATGATGTAAATCTGACCCCCACCCCAAGGGAAGGAAGGAGGGCAGGAAGTTTGGGTGGAAGTGTTCTAGACCCCTATGCAGTCTAAGAAAGGTTTGGCCAGACCGTCAAGGTCCTTAAGCCAAGGTAGACCATCTGGAACAGACTTGCTTTACAATTCCTGCCACACACTGTGGGAGGCAAGACTTCAGCCTAAACAGGGCCGTGATTGTCAGAGCCCTTGGCCATTACCCTCCTTACATTACAATGGGGTGTGGAGAGGTGTCTCATTCTCAAGGATGCCATAGTCCACCCCTTGTGCCATGTGGATCCACTTCACACAGGTTTTGGTAGCTCCTCTCTCACAGTTCCTTGGGTCTTTCTTCCTGAGGGAAAACTCAAAAGAAGAAGATTAATGAATAAACCATCACCCTTAACCCTGCAATTGATCTCAAGGCCACAACTCATCTTTTCCTCTCCCCCCTCAACTCTAAATTTCTTCCCCACATCCTCACCTATTACCTCCACAGGTCTCAGGGCCTTCCCTGGTGGTGTGACCCAAACCTGTGTTTCTGAGGGGTCTTAGCCTTGATAATCATACCCTTCACAGTTTGCGGTTGCTACACATGTCTGTTCATAGTTACAAAGTGGCAAGACCCAGGAAGTGGATCATATGTGTTCCATCTGTGTTCCTCTCTCCCACTGTACAGAGCATCCCTACCTCCTCCTCTGACCAGGGTCAATTATCTCTACCAATATGTTGACACCCCTTCCTGCCCGCTGGTCCCAGGACACAGGACTTCAAGGTATCCTCCTGGCAGCTGATCCTTGCTGTGTCTTATAGCAAGACTGTGCTCCCTTTGAGTGGCAGAAACAAGAAGCACAGAATCCCCCAGTGGGTCATTTATGGGGAATGATGGTAAATGGGCCCACTTTTTCTTCTACCTTTTCATCCTTGGATTCATATTCCCTTCCTACAGGGGGCACAGCACCATATAGGAGTCTCTGACTTAATAAATACATTGCATCCTAAAGGATGATACCCCATCCTTCCAGAGTATTTCCTCCAAGCTGGCATTTCAGCTGCTCCTTTCAAGGGATGTTGTAGCAACACCATATGAGGCAGACTGCCTCCAGGAACATTAAATGATACAACCAGTGGATATGAACCCATTCCAACACCACCTTCAAGGTAAAGTACATCCCTTGGTCAGATGATCTTCAGAATGGTATTCTCTGCCTGTGGAGTCAACATTCTACAATGGATAGTAGTGTTGGTATGGGTCTCTGCAGGCAGAAGAAGCAAATATCTGTCCCCAGAATATGTTATCTGTCCCTGTGTGGATGAACCACTGGACTTTCCAAGGATGGAGAGGTCTCAATGCAGTCAAAGTTTTACTAAGTGGCCTGTTGATTTCCCCAAGGAATAGTGCCATATGGGATACTCAGTATTGCTAACAATGTGGACATCCATAGACAGCATTCACTAGATCTGCCTCGTTAAGTAGAAGTCCATACTACTGGACCAATATGCCCTGTCTCTCTCTCTCTCTCTCACTCTATTTATGTGTCCGCTTGACCAGTTCTGGAGTAATCAATGATGAAGTCTGGCTAATGTCAACTGGCCAAGTCATTTTGTCCACTTGGTTGTTCTGTGCTTCTTCCTTTGTGACTGTTTTCTGATGGGCATTAGTGTATGAAACAAAAATCTTTGTGCCTGATGCTCTTTTCCATATGTGTAGCCTCAAGACTATACTGAGGTCTGCCTCAAACCTTCTTCTCTCCAGTCTTCCAGTTTTTCTATTTCTTGATCAAGTGACCATGCCATTGACCACACTCCAGGGTCTATATTTTCATTTCATATCACTTCTCTTTCCACACAAAGTGGGTGACTGGAAGCACAGCACACAGACCTGCCCACTGGAAGGACTGTTCCTCCTCACTGTCTTTCAGGGCTACTCCTGAGTATGGTTCTAATACAGCCACTGTCAACATTCAGCTTGCAGTCAAGTACAAAGCAGAGCCACTTATAAACAAAACTCTGGCTGTTCCCCCCGCTTTCAACTGCTCATTCTGGAATACCCATTTGGTCAGAGGTGTAAACTGGGGAGGGGCATTGGAACAACTGAGGTAGATGGCAAGGGCTCTGGGCCATCTGCTCATGCAGCTTATTCATGCTCTCTAGTTCCTCTAGGGCTCAGTCCCAGATATACCATTTACAGCTTATGATTGACTATTTTGGTGCCATATGACTTTGATGACTTGGTAAATCTAACTGAACCCAGGTCATATAGTGCAGTTCCAAATACATAGTCTCTTGGAGTTTTACAGTCAAGTTCTCTACCTCAGTTGGTATTCAGTAACAAATCAAGAGCTGTTTCTTAGAAAGTAGTGCTTCAGTGGCATGGCCTTGCTCCAGAATCCCAGAGGCCCTCATTATACTTCTCCCACTACAGCTTGCGATACTACTGATACCTTCTGTCCACAAGGTCTGCTGGATCACATGACCCAAGTGGCAGGACTAATTGTACTATATCCTGTACCGCTACAGTGTCTTTTTCTGCTTTGGACTGAATGCAAAGCTGGCAGCCTTTCTTGTCTCCCAGTACAGGGGTAGGAGCAATGTTTCCAGATGTGGCTGTGTGGCCTCTAGAACTCAAAGAGGTCTACCAGATGTTGTTTCTCTTCTTTTTTGCTTTGTGCATATTTGTGTGTGCGTGTGTGTGCATGTGTGTGTGTATTTGTCTTCTACTTTGGAGGGGATATTTCAGCATAGACCTGAACACTGGACTCTAAAATCTGGCCCTGACTTCCTATCCACTAGAGCATATATGGTTTACCAAGGCCATGAATACCAGTCATCTTTTGCTTAACCTGTTCAATCATCATGATGTCATTGATGAAATAGATCAACGTGATGTTCTGTGGGATGTCCAGGTGGTCCAGGTCTCTTTAGACTATTCAGTGGCAGAGGATGGAAAAGAGGTGGACCTGACACAAAATCTTAAATGAATATTGTTGTTCATCCCATGTGAATGTTGTTTCTGATCCTCTTTTATAATTGGAATAAGAAAAAGCATTTGCCAAGACACTAGCTACATACCTTAAGTCTGAGTCTTTACTTATCTGCTCTAGGAATGATTTGTCATCTGGTACAGCAGCTGCATGTGAGGCTGCTACTACTATTGTAATCTGCAGAAATATTAGGATCCATCCATATTCTAGAAGGGACTATTCTGGCAAATTAAAATGGAGACTTGGTAGCAGCTACCACTCCTGTGTCTTTTAGGTCCTTAATGATGGCACTCATCTCCACTAGCACCTCTCCCCAAGATATGACATTGGTGGCTGGGAGGAGTCTATTATCTTGGATATGGCAGAAAGGGTGTTGGGAAATTTCAAAGGTTTCCACTTGGTCTTCCCCTGTATGATAACCCTTATTCCACAGACCAGGAAACCTGTATGAACTTACTCCAACTTCCAAATATATCAACTTCTATTTTGTAATCTTCAAGAATTCCATTTATTACTTGGCCCCCATAGGCTTCCCTGGTGGCTCAGATGAAAGAATCCACGTGCAATTCAGGAGACCTGGGTTCGATCCCTGAGTCCAGAAGATCGCCTGAAGAAGGGAATGGCAATCCACTCCAGTATTATTGCCTGGAAAATCCCATGGACAGAGGAGCCTGGCAGGTAGAGTCCTTGGGATTGCAAAGAATCAGACACAACTGAGCAACTAAGAACACATGGGCTCTAATTCTAACAAAGGTACCATGATGACACTTTGGGACGCCAAGAATTGATGTTATATTAGATGCTATGTCCGTTCAGTTCAGTTCAGTTCAGTCACTCAGTTATGCCCGACTCTTTGCGACCCCATGAATCACAGCACACCAGGCCTCCCTGTCCGTCACCAACTCCTGGAGTTCACTCAAACTCACTCCCATTGAGTCGGTGATGCCTTCCAGCCATCTCATCCTCTATCGTCCCCTTCTCCTCCTTCCCCCAATCCCTCCCCGTTAATCTTCAATATATCTGGTTTTCCCCTTCCCTCATCTGAGTAAGTGGCCATAAGTCCCTTGGGAGAAAGACTCAGGTAACTGTCACCATATATTCTTACCACAGTGCTGAAGGGTCCTTCTTCCTAGGCACCTGGTCACCTCTTCAGTCAATGGATTCTAGATCTGAAAATTGGCTCAGGTCAAGGAATTGAGAAAGGGGTTTTGACTTTTTATTTGGGTGATTGTCCTCAGACTCCTGATTCTCCACTCCTGCTTCATTTTTCTTGCCGTTTCATGGCTTTCCAGAGCTCTGTCATCCCCATGGATGTTAATAAGCCCAGACCTGTGATGGCTTATCCTACCATAATGCCTCCATACAGAGGAGGCAACCACTGCATTGCTGATGTCCTTCTCCCCAGCACATTCTCTATGACCTCGGTGAATGATTTGTCCATGCTCACTTCATCAGGCTCTTTGTTCCTTCCTTTACCATCTTCCAGGGCAACTCAAGCATTTTCATTTAATGAGTAGTGGCCATTGCTTTATCCAGCCTCTAGGTGAGTTTGACCCATCCCCTAATTTCACTATGGTGTTAAATCCCATGTCTCAAGAAAGTACTCTTAAGTCAACTAATCCATAAAACTACATGTTAACAGATTAAAGAAAAATAGCAATCTGAGGTGCTGTTGCCTGGGAAACATTTAATAATATTCCACAGAATGGCCAGGAAGATGGAGATCCAACTTTTCTGGAAGTTGCTGCCTGTCTCTTGAATCGTCCACAGTCCCACACCTGTTTTTTGTAGATCAATCCACTTAACCTACCAGTCTCTTTGAAACTTATTTTGTGCATGTAACTCCTTCTGCCTGGGCTGCCTTACCTTTTCATTAGCCTGGTAAATGCCTACTCTTTCCGTGAATTCTTTCCTTCTCCTTCATATCCATCCCAACAGATTTACACTCTTTCTTCTGCCATGACCTTATCAGCATCTTTTGTTAATTTGTAGGTCTCCTCACTATATTCTATTCCTTGAAGACAGGGAACACATCACTTTCATCTTCATGTCATCATTTTGAACAGTAAGTGTGCACATAATAAATAAATAAAATGCTGGAAGGTTATCTCCCAGAGGAGATGGGAACATGTAGCATAGCTTGACATTCGTATTTTGTTTTAATCTGCCCTCTTCGCATTTCTTTTCCTTGGTCAGTCAGCACACTCATCTATCCAATTTATCAGACTACCTCCCACTATGGTGGCTTCTGAAAGGCAATAAGAAAACTTTTTCAAAAGTGCCAGCAGTCTGAGTTTACATGTTTGGAGGTTCCAGGCAGGTGTCAAAAACCACAATGAATATTCCAACAGTCAGACACTGAGATTTTTTTAAATATCTAGATGTGGAATGTTCAGTTGAAAAACATGTGGAAGCCAAATCAGAGCTTTCCATTTTAATCTGGACATAGCCCTAATTTTACTAGGAAACTGGAATCAGTTTCCTAATAAAGGAATCTCAGGCGGCTCATATGAATTTGCAATTTCCCAATTGCTTTAGAGTCCATAGCACTTGTTGAGCCTCCAACATGCACAAGAAGGAGGTCCTAAATAGTTTCCAGGTGTCCATGGAAAGAGATATTTAATGGCTTTGGGCTAAGAAAAGAATAATAAAATGATATTCTTAAGATTCCTGCATCACAAACTCTTCACAAGTTGCTTTAAAGCAAACTTGAAGTGAAGTTATAACTGTCAAGAATACACACACACACAACCCAGGACCCACACAGTAAACATCTCAGCAATGTTCTATCATTCCCAGAATAGTAATAGCTTAACAGTGAGCATGGAATGTGGGAGGGAGGCTCCAAGAAGAAGTCTCCCACCCCTCTTCTCATCTACATTCTCCCACAGTTTTCAGCTAAGCCTCACTCACACTGGTCCAGAAGAAACATAAGGCTTATCATATGCTTGACTGCAAGCCATAACTTAACATTAGAAATGTACAAGGAACTGGGTGTGCTGGAAGGAAATCAAGCAAACGCATCTGTAAGCTGAAAATACATTGAAAACATATTACAACATGATAACCTAAAGTTTCAGTGGCTTTGCTAAGCCAGAAAGAAGGAAAAAAGGAAAGAAAACACTTCTAGAGTTTTAGGGTAGCCATATACTTGTCCAGTAGACTTCCTCAGGTCTCAGGCTCCAAAAGAGTTGAATTTAAAAGATGTTGCACCCGTTCAGTCTTCCTATAGCCTATAAAATTCAGGAGTTTTGAAACTCTGCCTATAAAACGAAAGAAAGTCTTTAAAAAGTCTAATCAGGAGGGAAGGGAAGACAGAAAGGCTGCCCTGACACAATTCCAGCTTTTCCTTTTTCAGTCTATAGCCCCTCCTTCAGCCAATACAGAGAGTTCAGGGTGCTACCTTGTTAAAGTCATTTGACTCTGTTTAGTTCCCATCCAGTCTTGTTTGGTCCTGGAAAAGTGACTAGTTAGAACTGGACATGAAATCTCAGGGAGTACTCCCATACTATAGACTGACATGAATGAAATACACTGAGATGGCCTGCCACTGACTCCTGTCTCCCTTACTAGGAATTATTACTCATTTGTGTATCATATAGTCTGAACCAGAAAAAAAGCACCAGAGTGGAGAAAAAACAACAGGAAAGATATCATGAGCAATGCTTATGCAGCCAGATATTGATATACCCATACATGGTATTGACATATGGGTAATAAGTGAAATGAGCTTGACTTTTCTCCACACAAAGTTGGTGGAATATGACTGATGATTTGACTATAGAAAAGAAAGTATAAACCATGATCGACAGAATCCAGCGCAAAAGAAGATGAGGGCAGAAAAGCACTCTGTTAATGTACCAGCAAAGAGCATGATTCATAATATCTAAGGCATGTCCTGTTTGAGGAGAGTGTGTATATTCATTTTTTATTATTTTTACTATATAAGCAACATGGTAGCTATGTATAAGTTGGAAAATTCATAAAGGCAATAGAAATTTCTATATCCATAAATAGTGTGCTAACACAATTTTCTATGTGTACTTACTAGACTGTGGACAAAGGACTGTAGCAGTCTTGTTCACCACTGTTAATGAATAGTCTTGGGCTGCATAGCTGAGAATTAAAATGGAATATAAAAATGGAGTTATCCCATACACAGTATTTTGCATTTGACAGTGTATCATTGGTATATTTTCAAGTCAATATATATCCATCTACAGCATTTGTTTGCTATATTTTATGATCGTTGTTTGTACCATACATAAGTGATTTACATGTAATTCTTTTTCTATCTGAACCCTATGTAGGAGGCCTTTCCTTCCTTCTTATCTTCCTTTATCAGAACTGTTCCCCGTTTCTTTGTCTTTCTTGTGTTTTATAGAAGTATTCTCATACATTTATGAGCATGATGGCTTTTGAAGAACTGGTTAAAGATTCTGACTCTGGACCCCAGCCCCTAGAAATCCAAATTCATTTGATTGAAGCCAGTCATAAGAACTTGTACACTGTAAAAAGATCCCAGGTGATTCATCTGTGGTGGAGGTGGGCAGACACACCGTGAGAATCACCATTTTGCCAAAGTACAGAATCCTGCAAATGTGTTTTTACTCTTTCTCAATACTTTCAATCTCCCACCCTCTGGAATCCCTGGCCCTGTTTTGAGAGGAACATAAAAGATTTGAAGGCTAAGTTACGGTCAGGGCTTAGGTTTAAAGTACCGTGAGTAACAGCCCCACCCCGCCCCAGCAGCCTCCGCAAGAAAGTTTTTTTTTTTTTTTTTTACGAGCATGTTTATTCATTCAGTCATCCACTTATTCAGCCCACATTTACTGCGTGTTTACTATGTACGAAGCATTGTTCTAGGCACTGGAACCATTAAGTTGATAGGGAGAAACAGATCATAAATAAATAAAATAACATCAGGCCATGGTAAGCACCAAGATGAAAACAGAGATTGACTTGTGGGCCTGCATTGGGATGGGTGGTCACTGATGTCATTGATGAGATGAGGTTTAAGTAGAAATCTGAATGATAAGAAGGAACCAATTCTAAGATATGTGGGAAGAGCATTTCAGGCAGAGGGGCAAATTGTGCTAAAGCCCTCATGTGGGAATAAATTTGGCTAAGTGTGGCTGGTATGTAGGGAGTGAGGAGCCTGGGAAGAAGAACCCAGTCCCTCCTCCATGCTCTGTCCCATTTTCCCTTTTTACTTTACTGGGGCTAAGTGCGTTTTCTGTTATGTCCATCCATGATTTCTGCTTAGGTTCAGCTGGAGCACTGATTTGCTCTACTATTATATTCCAGAAGTTCAACTTTAAGTTCAAGTATCAGTTCAGTTCAGTTCAGTCGCTCAGTCGTGTCCGACTCTTTGCGACCCCATGAATCGCAGCACGCCAGGCCTCCCTGTTGTTCATCACCATCTCTCGGAGTTCACTCAGACTCACATCCATCGAGTCAGTGATGCCATCCAGCCATCTCATCCTCGGTCGTCCCCTTCTTCTCCTGCCCCCAATCCCTCCCAGCATCAGAGTCTTTTCCAATGAGTCAACTCTTCGCATGAGGTGGCCAAAGTACTGGAGTTTCAGCTTTAGCATCATTCCTTCAGAGGAGGGGTTGGTGTAGATTATTAGATGACCTCTAAGGCTTGTACCAACCCAGTCTCTACAGTTCTAGGGTAGGCTGGGAAGCCAGTGAATGAAAAACTTTGTTGAAGGCTTTATATACACATGAATTTGTTCTTCTGGGCTATAGAATATATCAGAGAATTAATGGGGAGGGCGTGTATCTGGTAGAACATGTAGCCCCATAGCTAAGTTTACTTATCTTGTTTTTTAATACCCCAAATGTACTATACAGTAGCTGGCTTATACAACATGAGCTTACCCTTGAAATGTTGTATAAGCCAGCTACTGTATAGTACATTTGGGGTATTAAAAAACAAGATAAGTAAACTTAGCTATGGGGCTACATGTTCTACCAGATACACGCCCTCCCCATTAATTCTCTGATATATTCTATAGCCCAGAAGAACAAATTCATGTGTATATAAAGCCTTCAACAAAGTTTTTCATTCACTGGCTTCCCAGCCTACCCTAGAACTGTAGAGACTGGGTTGGTACAAGCCTTAGAGGTCATCTAATAATCTACACCAACCCCTCCTCTGAAGGAATGATGCTAAAGCTGAAACTCCAGTACTTTGGCCACCTCATGCGAAGAGTTGACTCATTGGAAAAGACTCTGATGCTGGGAGGGATTGGGGGCAGGAGAAGAAGGGGACGACCGAGGATGAGATGGCTGGATGGCATCACTGACTCGATGGATGTGAGTCTGAGTGAACTCCGAGAGATGGTGATGAACAACAGGGAGGCCTGGCGTGCTGCGATTCATGGGGTCGCAAAGAGTCGGACACGACTGAGCGACTGAACTGAACTGAACTGATACTTGAACTTAAAGTTGAACTTCTGGAATATAATAGTAGAGCAAATCAGTGCTCCAGCTGAACCTAAGCAGAAATCATGGATGGACATAACAGAAAACGCACTTAGCCCCAGTAAAGTAAAAAGGGAAAATGGGACAGAGCATGGAGGAGGGACTGGGTTCTTCTTCCCAGGCTCCTCACTCCCTACATACCAGCCACACTTAGCCAAATTTATTCCCACATGAGGGCTTTAGCACAATTTGCCCCTCTGCCTGAAATGCTCTTCCCACATATCTTAGAATTGGTTCCTTCTTATCATTCAGATTTCTACTTAAACCTCATCTCATCAATGACATCAGTGACCACCCATCCCAATGCAGGCCCACAAGTCAATCTCTGTTTTCATCTTGGTGCTTACCATGGCCTGATGTTATTTTATTTATTTATGATCTGTTTCTCCCTATCAACTTAATGGTTCCAGTGCCTAGAACAATGCTTCGTACATAGTAAACACGCAGTAAATGTGGGCTGAATAAGTGGATGACTGAATGAATAAACATGCTCGTAAAAAAAAAAAAAAAAAACTTTCTTGCGGAGGCTGCTGGGGCGGGGTGGGGCTGTTACTCACGGTACTTTAAACCTAAGCCCTGACCGTAACTTAGCCTTCACATCTTTGCGGCATTGATGAGAAGGGGAAAAGCTGGAACCACCGGTTTAAGGTTGTAAACACTTTTCTGTCTTGCAAGGTGGAGACTCAAACAGTAGAGACCAATCTGTGATTCTGGGAACATCATCGGAGTAGGACTTCAGTTTATAGAACAAAGACCCTAATCGTAAATACAGGTGTCTGAGATATGACATTGCACTTGGAAAGTGAAATGCTCTTCTGAGAATGTAAAAGGTTGTCTATAGGGTGGGCAGACCATGCTTCCTTTGAAGAAATGTTTCTTTTCTAAGAATGAATTTGGATGGTGGTGCGCCTGTACGTTTGCTCTGGTTCCCATGGAGAAGGGTTTTGTATGAAGAGAGGTGTGCAGAAAATCTGCTGCTGGGACCTTGAAAATCCAGGATGTACAAACTTTATTTCACTTCACAGAAAAGTCAACTGGCCTGGGCTTGGCAGCAAGCAATCAGAACACCATCATCGCAGCCCAACTTGTGATGCTGTAGAAATCTTTGCCAGGAGAAGGCAATGGCACCCCACTCCAGTACTCTTGCCTGGAAAATCCCATGGACGGAGGAGCCTGGTAGGCTGCAGTCCATGGGGACGCTGAGTCAGACACTACTGAGCGATTTCACTTTCACTTTTCACTTTCATGCATTGGAGAAGGAAATGGCAACCCACTCCAGTGTTCTTGCCTGGAGAATCCCAGGGATGGCGGAGCCCAATGGGCTGCCGTCTGTGGGGTCGCACAGAGTCGGACACGACTGAAGCGACTTAGCAGCAGCAGCAGCAGAAATCTTTGTCAACTCAGCTCTGAAAAAGATTTAAATCAATCAATCAATAAGCAAGCTGCCCTTTACTTTTGGAATTCAAAAAGGGAAAATGTAAGATCTCACACACACACACACACATAGACACACATCTTTGTACGTGAATTATCTATAACAATAGTGGCCCATTTCATTCTGTTGTGATTGTCTATAATCTATCCTGTGGACAGGAGTGATCTCCTTTAGAAATAAACCAATCCAAAAGGAGCACTGGGAAACTGGACCTTGGAATGAGTCGGTAAGGAAAAGTCATCCACTGTTTGGGACTCACTGTTCTGAACCTGGACCCTGAAAAATTAACATGTTTTCAGAATGCTCCTTACCAATTGTTTTTCTTTATTGTGAAATAAGAGTATTTGTGACAATAGCATCCTAATTTATGATAATAAACCCTTCATCCTCACAAAACAATTTGTTTCAGTCATCTGGTCATGTGATAAATATTTGTTAAGCACCTACAAACTGCTCCAGTATTCCTGCCTGGAAAATTCCATCGACAGAGGAGCCTGGGCAGGCTACAATCCATGGGGGTCACAGAGTCAGACACAACTGACCACACACACATGTGCCAGACATCTTGTAGACACTGAGAAAACTGTGGTGAGCAAAACAGCCATTACCCCTACCCTTGAGTAGCTACTATTTAGTGGGGAAAGACACATTAGTCAAATACAACAACCCAGAAGAGAGCAAGGAAGCCATGGAAAGGTTTAACCAAGAGGCATCATCTAGTCTACGGAACAGAGGAAGAGGCTCTCCCAAAGGAGCCTCTCCAAACCATTCTCAAGCCAAGATCTCAACACTGAATAGGCTACTCCAAGCAAACAGGAGGGGAAGGAAATTCCCAACAGTACTGTGTACAAAACCCTGAAGGAGAAAAGAAAACGGTGTTTTCTAGGACTAACTGGCAGGCCCAACAAGACTTCAAAGATACCAAAGCAGGAGTCAGATGATGCAGCTCTGGGGGTCATGGTTGGCATCTTTTCCTCTATTCTAAAATCACAAGAAGATTTGGAGGGCTTTGGAAAGATCATTCTGGTGTGGAGTGGAGGTGGTTCCATGGGAGAAGGCAAGAGGCAGCCCAGGAGAAGCATTTAGGAGATGGTCATTAAGTGATGATCTCTCAGTTCAAACCCATTCTTCTATACTATGCATTGTGATGCTGAGGCTGGGAGTCTGAAAACCAAGTTTCTCCTTCTGATAACTAGATCCATTTAGGCTCTTGCAGTAGAGGCACTAGAAGGAGACTGGAAGACTGAAGCAGGAGGAAGGCGCTTGCTCTTCCCCATCTGCCTCACGTTTGTGTGACCATCACCCCAGGGCACCGTGGCGGCAGAATGCCTTCCATAGCATCAGTTGAATCCACTTTTTGATTGCATCCATGTGCAGAGTTACTTTCATTATCCCTACCCCACTCCCCAGAGGTACCAGCACCAACTGGACTGGAGACGGGGCCTCAGAGGTCTGGGTCCCGGGCATACAAGCTTCCTCCTGTGAGCCTCTTAAGTTTTAGTCAATTTAACATCTTCTCTTGTTTCCCTTGTGCCAGGGGTGGTCGTTGCACTTGCTGCCTCCCAGATACATTTGAATTTTCTTTTTGCTTCTCAGTTGCCTAATTCACATGATTATTGTCTGGTTAACAATTCTTTATGTTAAATTCCATCTGTCCAAATAGTGTGGTTTCTGTCCCCTTACTGGACCCTGGCAGATATAGGAAGTTGACACAGCACTGTAGCAGATAATTAGGAGTAGAGATCACAAGGATAATGGGGAAATATTGCTTTTTATCTGAAGTTTCTATTCCATCTTGATTGCTCCGTTATTGATTTGGTCTTTAAGATTATAAGGAGAGGGTCCCTATTCTTGTAATAATCAGTAGAAATTAGACTACAAAAGGTACCTAATAAATATTTTATTTATTTATTTTTATTTAACATTTATTGGATACATTTAAATAGGCTTTATAAGAGTTTAAACATTCTCAAGGAACATCTTTACAATTTCTAATTTATTCCACCATCATCTTTCTAAACATATGTATTTAGAAATAGATATGTCTAAAAATCAAAGTCTGGAAAAATGTAATGGCCCAATTAACTGTGCTAAAATAACATGGGAGTATTGTCTAATAATTTTACTGCAAGATTTTATAAAAACACTCTTGAATCCTACTGGCTGATATGTATGCCTGCTAAGTCACTTCAGTCGTGTCCAACTCTTGGTGATCCTGTAGGCTGTAGCCCACCAGGCTCCTCTGTCCATGGGATTCTTCAGGCAAGAGTACTGGAGTGGGTTGCCATGCCCTCCTCCAGGGGATCTTCCTGACCCAGGGATCAAACCTACGTCTCTTTCATATCCTGCATGTATATGCAGGTTCTTAACCACTGGTTGGCAGGTTCCCAACCACCACCTGGGAAGCCCAGTTGATATGAGGCACAAGTTACTTTGCCCAGCTTGGTAATGGATCTCTTTTCAAAGATTATTTCCTCAGTGGAAATGGAGCACACAGCCATTGTTTGATTTAAGGTACGTCTTTAAATGTCTTGGGAGAATAAAAGCCATGAGCTTTCATTTATTTATTTATTTATTTGGGTTATTTTATTTCATTTATTTATTCATTTATTTGGGTTATGAAAACACAGACTTATATCCCCAATGCTATTAATAAAATATTTAAACTGTGAACTACTTCTATGACAATGTTATTCTTCTAAGAATATAACTTTTATTAAATTTTTATTTCAATTTAATTTAAAATTGCAATGATTTCTTTTAATGTTTGTGTCTTTGTACTTGTCAAGGCAATCAATTCACAGAATCACTACTCTATGTCATTAACCAATTTTTTTCTTTGAAATATTTAAATTTTCTATTAGAAAATTTTATTAGTCTATTAGGTCCTAGCTCATCTTCCCATATTACAGTATTTCAAGCCACATAATTTTCTCTTCCCAGTTGTGAGATCCTGTTGATTTTACCTTCCTCAGTTCTGTCACATTCATACCCTCTATCAGTCTCTTCCTGCAGTCTCTGGTTGACCCTTGCTACTTACTTACTTGGAGTTTTGCAGTAGCCTTCTAAATAAGGACTGCCAGAAGCAAATAAAAATACAGGCAACTCAATTAAATATGAATTTCAGATAAACTACAAATATATTTTTTCGTACAACCATGTCCTAAATATTGCATGGGATATTTGTAAACTTAAAAAAATATTTTTTGCTTATCTGAAGTTTAAATTTAACTGGACACTTTGTACTTTATCTGACAGTCTTACTCCTAACTCATGTTTCTATCCTCTCCTTTTCCGATCTACCCTTTATATATTTCTACATATGTCTTTAAAAGTACTGATAATATCACACCATTGTATCACCCTTTCCCTGCTTTGAATTTTTCAGACAAAAAGAAGTCACTGATGATTTTAAAATTTGGGCACCTTACCCTGTAACATTCAAGATTATCACAGTACCCTCTTACAATGACATTTTGGCACTTCTTTGTTCACAATTGAATTTCTACTGCTTGCTGACCCCAGAGCTCCATGTTTTCCTGTTGCCATATCTTATCAACATAAGCCAACTTTTAGGGTATCTTTTTAATATTAAAGATTCATTTCAGAAACAAAAAGTAATACTACCTTCACAGAAAGCACTTAATAGATACCAATTTTTCATTGTAATTGCAAAATTATAATGATCAGATTGTCTCCAAGACCTCAAGGAAAAAAAGGAAAATGTATGAGATTTTTTTAAATTGCAGCAAAATAATAATTCAATTATTATTTTGAATAATAATAATAGTGCACACTTCCCCAATCATTCACATCCAATAAGATTTATCTCCATGTCTAATGGTCTGGTGGAATGGGTTGCCATTTCCTTCTCCATTTCCTTCCCAACCCAGGGGTTGAACTTGGGCCTCCTGCATTACAGGCAGATTATTTACCATCTGAGCCATGTCTGACGTCTGACGGGGATTGTTTATTTGGGCTTCTCCCATGGCTCAGTGGATAAAGTATCCACCTGCAATACAGGAGACATAGGCTTGATTCCTGGTTCAGGAAGATCCCCTGGAGAAGGAAATGGCAACCCACTCCAGTATTCCTGCCTGAAAAATCCCATGGACAGAGGAACCTGCCAGGCTACAGTCCAAATGATCACAAAGAGTCAGACACAACTGAGCGACTAAACATGTACATTGCACGTTTACCATGTTGAACCCCAAAGCTCCAACCTGGAAAAGGATATATTACTCTACATTAAATGTAAACACTATTGGATATATTACTCTATATTAAATGTAAACACTATTGTGGAAACTAACTCACAAGGCTAAATCCTTGACAGATGAGAAATCAGTTGAGTTATCCAAAATGGAAAAACCTGGCACCTATATGTTAGTGAAATAAAAACAAACACCCAACTCATCTCCAAAATGCTGCTCTGAAACTAAGCTGCAGTTCTTTTTCTACTTTCTACTATCCTTGAGTCTTAATTTGTTCTTTCTCTTTATATTGGAGAGCCCTTTTGAATTTCTGAGAATTTGTCCTTTATTCTGAAACTTAGGTATTTAGCTTGAACTCATATGAATATACATTTTAATTTTCCAAATGTGGTTTAAAAGATGAATAAAATAATCTTAAACATCCCAAATAAATTTTATTTTAAGTTTATACACACAAACACACACGCATACCATCAGGATCCCAGCTTTTATGCTAATTTCCATTTGGGTGTATTAAGAAGGGCAGATATTAACTTTCGTTTTAATGGCCCTTTTTAACTTTTTAGTATTTTTCTCAACATTTTTTAAAAAATTGAAGTATAGTTGACCTACAATGTTGTGTTAATGGCCCTTTTTATACACCAGTAGCAATAGTGCTTGCATTATGCTTTCCTTCCCTCACAATACCATCTTACATGGAAACTTAATGTGAGAAAAGGGATTGGCTTCTGAGAAATGATATAAAACAACTTACAGTACATGAGTTCAGTGACTCAAGATGGTGAGGTAGAGACAACCTACTTCTACTTGCTCTCTAGTTTTACCAGTTTATGCATTTCCAAGTATTCTTCATAGATGTTTCACAGCCTGCTTCCTTCTACAATCTGCAAAAAATCTCTCTTCCACTTGAGAACCGTTCAATGGCTTCCGTATTAAGAAGACCACACGCTAATTTAATGGAACCCCTGGCATCCTCACCGTGCTTGGGAGAATGACGCGTGAGTGTGGTTACAGGTGAGACCTCAGACAACTGGGAAATGACTCTGGTTCTCACCAGGGTCGGTCAGTCCTCACGATAATGAATGGATGAACCAGCACCTTCCCCTCCTAGCACGAGCGAATGGGCCTCCAGGAAATGAAATATCTTCACCGACACCAAACCCCAAGAGGAACCACGCTTTTGGCTTTAATCTTACCCGACTCAGCTCTGTGGAAACAAGACTGCTGGCTTGCAAAGAAACCAGAAATAACACTTCCTCTTCTGGTTCAGGCAAGAGCCGACAGACACCTTGAGAGGTTACCAGGTTCACGTTTCTCTACCTAGAACTAGGTCTCCTTTACAAAGCATTTGGGAGACTCGGACTTTCAGTTGGGGAAAGGAAAAAGAGAGCCAAGAGGAGAACTGTAAGTGCCATCATATGCATCACTGTGTCTCCAGTGTGAACACCGTAACTGGAACAAATGAAGAGCTCACCCTTCTGGTGGGTGCTGAATCTGGCTCCCCGTGCCCACGAAGCAAGTGGTTAGCATCATTTCTCAGCTCCGCATTCAGTGACACCATACTGTTAGTCTGAAGTTAGCTGGGTGGGTGTCTGTACACCCTGGCCATCGGCAACACTCTAAGTCCGCCTCCTCCCCTTCCCCAGAGAGCCAGTTGTTAACCATTTACCAGCTCACTTCACGCTTGTTGTTGAATGTCTGGACTGCTTGGGGGCTTCCCACGTGGCTTAGTAGTAAAGAATCCACCTGCCAATGCAGGAGATGCAAGAGACCGTGGGTTCGATTCCTGGGTTAGGAAGATAAAAAGTGTTATCCCACTCCAGTATTCTTGCCTGGAGAATCCCATGGACAGAGGAGCCTGGTGGTCTATGGGCTCACAGAGTCAGACAAGATGAGCACATAGCACACATGGATTGCTTACTGTATTCCAGGAGTTTTTACAATATGCCAACTTACTTGATCATCACAACATTAAAAGGTGGAAATAACAGGGCAGATACGAGTGTAAAGTAGCTGTGATATCTGTCAGCCTTCTGAGTGTTAGTGTTCACTAATTCAGATGAAGAGTTCACTACTCAGTTCCCTATTCAGATGAAGAGACCGTGGCTCACCTAATGAAGTAATTTGTCCAAGGTCATCCAGCCAGAATGGGCTATTGAAACAATATCTGGGACTTGAGCAAAGGCTGAAATGAAAGCCTCTGGAGGCTCTGCTATACACTGTTGCCTGAGCAGGACAAACCCAACAGGGCATTGGTCTGCACTCTGGAGATATTACACAAAGAAAATGAAAGTGGAGTTCTTATCAGTTTAGTTGCTGGAAGCAGCACTATCTTGCCCTTGGAACCAAGTAAGCAGGGCCCCTATACTGGCCCATCTCAAGAGCTTTTCTCCAGTGCCTGGGAACACCCAGAATTAGCAGTACCATCTAGGCAGGATCCCAAGCAGGGACCTATGTTGGTCTGTCCCCGCTTCTCCCTTTGGGGATGTTCTCTACACACTCCAGCCCTCTGCCCCAAACCCCCTATCCACCTGGAGAGGGGACCACAAGATCCAAGGAGCTCTGGGACCATGCTCTTGGAGTGGCCCCAGACGCAATGGCCAGGGTTCATTCCAAGAGGGTGGACTGCCAAGCAGATTGCTCCTGCTGGCCAGTAGGGTAATTATTTTCCTAGGTCCATGCAGTATTGAACTGCCAGAATGGTGCTAACATCCTAATTTGGATGAAACTTATTCCCTGATCCCGGGGGAAAGCAGAATGATGGGCTCCAAAGATGTTCATACTTCAAACCCTAGAACCTCTTATGATCTGTTATGTTATATGGCAAAAGGGACTGCTGCTGCTACTGCTAAGTCACTTCAGTCGGGTCCAACTCTGCCACCCCATAGACGGCAGCCCACCAGGTTCCCCCGTCCCTGGGATTCTCCAGGCAAGAACACTGGAGTGGGTTGCCATTTCCTTCTCCAATGCATGAAAGTGAAAAGTGAAAGTGAAGTCACTCAGTTGTGTCCATCTCTTCTCGACCTCATGGACTGCAGCCCACCAGGCCCCTCCATCCATGGGATTTTCCAGGCAAGAGTACTGGAGTGGGTTGCCATTGCCTTCTCCAGGCAAAAGGAACTATGCAGATATAATTAAGGTATAGACCTTAATTAGAGAAATTAGAGTATGCTGGATTATCCAGGTGGGCCCAATCTAATCACATGAGCCCTTAAAAGCAGAGAACTTTCTCCAGCCAGAAGCAGAAGATGAAAGAGATGAAAGGGAAAATCCAAAAGATTCAAAGCATGAGGAAGACAGCCTACTGCTGCTGGCATTGACGATGGGTGAAAAGAGGCCATGGGCCAGGGAATGCAGGTGGCCTCTAGCTGAGAACGACACCTGGTCAACATCCAGTAAGGAAATGGGAACCTCATTCTTATAACCACAGGGAGCTGAATTGTGCCAACCATCTGAATGAGCTTGTGAGCAGATTCCTCCCTGGAGCATCCAGAAAGGATCACAGACCTGCCCAGACCTTGACTCTAGCCTTGTGAAATCTGGGATGGGGAACTAGCTGAGAACCCAGACTTCTGACTGTGAGATAATAGATGAGTTGCTTTAAGCCACTAAATACATAGATAGCCTTTTATGGCAGCAATAGCAAACAATTACAGACCACCACCAGCCAATCTTCCAGTTTGAGCCACATGTGCAGACTCTAATCTGTCCACGTCCTAACCAAAGGGCTGCCTCCAGCTATAGCACTAAGGCAGGCAGGATGGGGCAGGTGTACTTCATGTGGTGCTCCTCCCCCAGCACCATTCTGCCTCCCACTACAGATCCTTCCAAGTGAGGCACCCCCCACCACCACCCCACCACCGCCTCCAATTGGCTGGTGACCTCATGCTCTCTTGGGTCAGTATTAAGCTGTGCCTGGCATGGGACACTGATTCCTTACATGAATGAGACCACACTCTTCCCCACCAGCCTATGAGCACTTCGCCTCTCCTCCCAGCCTGCGTGGTGTATGAAAGACGGAGGTGTAGTCATCGTGGAAGAAGATCACGTTCTAGGAACGGAATGATAATGATCTACAAATTTTAAAAGAAGATGCGATTGAAAGATATGCTGTTCCATCTTATGCTACAAAATTCTGAACATGACCAAAAACCAAATGATTGTTCACATTTTCCTGTGTGCTCTGCGTATGACTTGTATTTGTGATCATTCTCAGAGAAGTGCAATAACAACACGTGTGACAAGCACGGGAAGCCAGTATTCACAGGCAGCCCGATGGATGATGCAGTAAAATGACTAATGCTGTAATCGACATTAAATAAATGAAATGAGTAGATGACAGAAGCTAGAAGGTCTACACAGTTTCAATACAAACAGGTTCTGTGGAGCCATGACGTGATAATAGCATTGCTACCTTTTCATCATGGCAGATACAAAACATTATCCAGGAATCATGAATTTGACAACAAAGATTACAAAGTGATTGCCAGACCTAACCAGGGATCTTTATGTACAATAACAGGACAATAAGTAAATACTTAAGTACCTCTTCTCTACTCACCAATCTATGTCTTCATTGACAAATCATATGGACTTCACATGGATCCATCAATTTCTGTGAGATGCTTTTAATCAAATTGCTTAGATGGACAAGGGCACTGGAAGAAAAATTTCCCCAGACCCTTACGTACCCCAAGGCAGCAGTGGCACTGTTAAACCCTTCAACAGCTGTGGTGGTGACCGGCTGATTGTTCTCCTCCATGAAATTCTTGATCACGGACCCTCAGCCAGAACTCTCCTCATTTCCCAGCCAATGAGTGGAAGCAGCAATATGGGGTAGAGTCAGGGGCTTCTCCCAAGTCCACTAGCATCCTGCCTGAAGTGGAGCCTACATCAAGCCTCTCGGTCACCCTATATACATGCCCCACTCCCTGTCAACTGTTGGGGGCTTCCCCATGTTCCCTGCCTGCATAAATAGGGGGTGGTGTGCCATAGGCAAGACACTCGATACAGGATCTTCTCACAGTCCTGATACCTGATCTTTTTCATAAATTACTTTTTATTGGAGTACAGTTGCTTTACGATGTGCTAATTTCTACTGTACAACAAAGTGAATCAGTTATAAGTATACACATATCCCCTCTTTTTTGGATTTCCTTCCCCTTCAGGTCACCACAGTACATTGAGTAGGGTTCCCTGAGCTATACATTAGGTTCTCGTTAATTATCTATTTATACATGATATCAAGAGTGTATATATGTCAATCCCAATCTCCCAGTTCACCTTATTTTCCCCTTCCCCCCTTGGTGACTGATAACTGATCCTGACTGAAAACTTCTGGTTAACTTTTCTGCAGAGGTTAATGCCAGGTCACTAGAGTATAATTTAGTCCAAACCATCAGATCATGGACCATGAGAGTCAGAAAGCACCTTAGAGAATCATCTTCCCCAAAGTCTACACAGTGCATGTTAGGATCCTGAGGCCCAGAAGACACAAGTCAGTTCCTCAAGCCTCCACAGGGCAGATCCCGGGGTCTGCACACAGGGATATGCGTGCTCAGTTGCTCAGCTATGTCCGACTCTTTGCAGCCCCATGGACTGTAGATTGCCAGGCTCCTCTGCCCATGGACTTCTCCAGGCAAGAATACTGCAGTTGCCATTTCCTATCTTCCTGACCAAGGAATCGAACTGGCACCTCTTGGGTCTCCTGCACTGGCAGGCAGATTCTTTACCACCAAGTCACCTTGGAAACAGATGTTAAAAGGATATGAGCTACAGAATATAATGGTTAAAGGCTTGAGTCCTGCGGTCAGGTTGTTTGAAACTATGGCTCAGTTTTTCCATAAGAAAAATGAGCGTAATAATAACAGTGCCTAATTCATAAAGTTGTTGTAAAAATTACATGGGAAAATACATGTAAAGGGTTTAGGACAAATGCCTGGTGCTTAGAAAGCACTAAATTCACATCCCTCATACTATTAAATAAGGCTGCCTCACTGGTCGAGATGAGTTTGCACCTAAGCTGGCACATGGCCGAGGAAGGCCATGCAGCAGCAGATTGTGAACCTGTTACATGGTCCACAATCATGAACCACCGCAAAGCTGGTCCCTGGGGAATCTCCACAAAGAGTTTACAGAATTACAAACACAGACGGTAGGAGCTGCCAGCCTCCAGCCTGGAGGCTATGCTTGTGTATAAAACATGTGGCCCCCTCCTCCTACTGATGCAATCTCACTGCAGTCTATCTTCTCACAGACTTGGTCCTTCCATGCTCTTGCTAGGGTCACAGGATTACCAAATTCAGAGAGCACATGTCTGCTCTTACCTTTGTTGACATTTATCTTTCTTTAAACAATCCTTGAAACTCTCTCCTTCCTTGGAGTTGTTCAACTTTCCATAACACAATACCGTAGGCGAGGTGGCTCAAACAACAGACATTTGCTTTCTCATAGTTCTGGAGGCTGAATCCCCAAGACCAAGGTCCTGACAGAGCTAGTTCCCAGTTTGGCCTCTCTTTCTGACTTAGAGATGACACTGTCTCTCTGAGTCTTCAGGCATGTGTGCTAAATCGCTTCAGTCGTGTCCATCTCTGCGACCCCATGGACTGTAGCCTGCCAGGCTTCTCTGTCCATGGGATTCTCCAGACAAGAGTACTGGAGTGGGTTGCCATTTCCTTCTCCAGGGGATCTTCCCAACCCAAGTAATCAAACCCATGTCTCTTATATCTCCAGCACTGGCAGGCAGGTTCTTTACCACTAGCGCCACCTGGGAAGCCCCTCTGAGTTCTCACATAGCCTCTCCTCTATGCATGTGGAGTATGACAGAGCAATCTCTGGTGTTTCTTCCTCCTCTTATAGAGACACTAGTTCTATTGGATTAGGGTTCCATCAGTATGACTTAATATAACCTTGTGCTGTGCTTAGTCACTCAGTCGTGTCTGACTCTTTGTAACCTCATGGACTGTAGCCCTCCAGGCTCCTCTGTCCATGGGTGTTCTCCAGGTAAGAATACTGAAGTGTGTTGTCATGCCCTCCTCCAGGGGATCTTCCCAACCCAGGGATCAAACCCAAGTCTCCTTCATCGCAGGTGGATTCTTTACCATCTGAGCCACCAGGAAAGCCCAATGTAACCTTATTTATCTCCTAGTGGCTCAGATGGTAAAGTGTCTGCCCACAATGTGGGAGACCTGGGTTTGATCCCTGGGACAGGAAGATCCCCTGGAGAAGGAAATGGCAACCCACTCCTGTACTCTTGCCTGGAAAATCCCATGGACGGAGGAGCCCAGTAGGCTACAGTCCATGGGGTCGCAAAGAGTCAGACACTACCGAGCGACTTTACTTATCTCCTTAAAGTCTACCTCTAAACACGGTCCATTGGGAATTAGGGCCTCAGCAAATGAATTTTGGGGTGGGGTAGGGGGAGAGGGGCACAATTCAGTTCATAACAACTTGACTTCCATAGCATGACTCTCTCACAGTTCCCTCCTACCTCTCTGACCACCGGTTTGCAATTTCTCTGTAGTCCTCTCCATTTCTCTTCCTGTAAATGCTAGAGTTCCTCAGAATTCCGTTGTTTGACTCCTCTTCCCCACCAACCCCAGTGCACATTCCTTGAGCAATCACACTTATATGCATGGTTTCCACTACCATAGCCATGCAAGATGGTGCCCAAATCTATATCTCAAGCTCAAGCTCTCCTAGCTCCACATCTGAATGCCCAGCTACCTACTGGCAGTTTTTTATGAAACACAGAAATGTCAAACTCCCCAAGACTAAGCATCTTCCCACATCAACCTAGTGCTGCTTCTGGATTTCCTGACCCATCAGCCAATCGAGAAATCTTGAGTTATCTTTGATCCTTTCTTTCCTATACACTGTACAATCCATGAGAACAGGGATGACATCTCTCCTACTGTAGCCTATATTTCCAAAATGTACTACAGTACTTGGTTTAAAGCAGGGGTCCATTAACACTATGAATAAAATAAGAATTTAACCCAGATACAAGCACATATAAATATAGTCAACTACTGGAAACAGTGTCAGACTTTATTTTTTTGGGCTCCAAAATCACTGCAGATGGTGACTGCAGCCATGAAATTAGAAGACGCTTACTCCTTGGAAGAAAAGTTATGACCAACCTAGACAGTATTTTCAAAAGCAGAGACATTACTTTGCCGACTAAGATCCGTCTAGTCAAGGCTATGGTTTTTCCCGTGGTCATGTATGGATGTGAGAGTTGGACTGTGAAGAAGGCTGAGCGCCGAAGAATTGACGGTTTTGAACTGTGGCGTTGGAGAAGACTCTTGAGAGTCCCTTGGACTGCAAGGAGATCCAACCAGTCCATTCTGAAGATCAGCCCTGGGATTTCTTTGGAAGGAATGATGCTAAAGCTGAAACTCCAGTACTTTGGCCACCTCATGCGAAGAGTTGACTCATTGGAAAAGACTCTGATGCTGGGAGGGACTGGGGGCAGGAGGAGAAGGGGACGACTGAGGATGAGATGGCTGGATGGCATCACGGACTCGATGGATGTGAGTCTGGGTGAACTCCGAGAGATGGTGATGAACAGGGAGGCCTGGCATGCTGCGATTCATGGGGTCGCAAATAGTCGGACATGACTGAGCGACTGAACTGAACTGAACTGAATCTTTGACAAAGGGTCAAAAGCAAAAGAGTGGAGAAAAGACACTATTTTTAACAAATGGTGCTGGGGAACTGGACATCCATATGCCAAAAAAAAAAAAAAAAAAAAAGCTCTAGACACAAACTTTACACTATTTACAAAAAATAAATCAAAATGGATCATAGACCCAAATTTAAAACTTCAAACTATAAAACCCCTATAAAATAACATAGGAGACAACCTAGGGTATGGCACCTTGGGTACAGTAATGACTTTTCAGAAACAACACCAAAGGCACAATACATGAAAGAAATAATTAATAAACTAGAGTTCATTAAAATTTAAAACTTCTGCTCTGTGAAATACAACGTCAAAATAATGAGAAGACGAGCCACAGACTGTGAGGAAATATTTGCAAAAGACACAGCTGATAAAATACTGTTCTCCAAAATACACAAAGAACTCTTAAAAGTCAACAATAAGAAAAAAAAACAGTCCAGTCTGAAAATAGGCCAAAGCCCTTCAAAAACACCTCATCAAAGAAAAGATACAGGTGGCAAATAACGTATGAAAAGATGTTCCATGTCATGTTATCAGAAAAATGTCAATTAAAGCAATAAGATACCACTACACAATTTGAATGGACAAAATGCAGAACTCTAACAACCTCAGTTGGTGAGGAGCAACAGGAACCCTCATTCATTGTTGGTGGGAATGCAAAATGGTACGGCCACTTTAGAAGATAGTTTGTGATTCCTTAACTAACTAAACATACTCTGACCATATGATCCATCAATCACACGCCTTCTTCTTTATCCAAAGTAGATGAAAACTTTATGTTCACACAAGAATCTGCACACTGATATTTATAGCAGCTTTATCCATAACTGCTAAAACTTGGAATCTGGTAGACCGAGTGCCTTAAAAACTATGTTCATAACATTGTACAGGAGGCAGTGACCAAAACCATCCCCAATAAAAAGAAATGCAACAAGGCAAAGTGGTTGTCTGAGGAGGCTTTACAAATAGCTGAGGAATCAAGAAAAGTAAAAGGTAGAAAAGGAAACATATACCCAGGTAGAAAGGGAAACATATACCCAACTGAATGCAGAGTTCCAGAGAACAGCAGGGAGAGATAAGAAGGCCATCTTCAATGAACAATGCAAAGAACTAGAGGAAAACAATAGAATGGGGAAGACCACAGATCTCTTCAAAGAAATTGGAGCTATCAAAGGAACATTTCATGCAAGGATGGGTACAATATAGGACAGAAAGAGTAAGGACCTAACAGATACAAAAGAGATTAAGAAGAGTGGCAGGAATACACAGAAGAACTGTACAAGGAAAGTCTTAATGACCCAAATGACCACTATGGCATGGTCAGTCACTGAGAGCCAGATAGCCTTGAGTGTGAAGTCAAGAGAGCCTTAGGAAGCATTGCCATAAACAAAGCTAGCGGAGGTGATGGAATTTCAGCTGAGCTATTTAAAATCCTAAAAGATGATGATGTTAAAGTGCTCCATTCAATACGTCAGTTTTGAGTCAAATTTGGAAAACTCAGCAGCTGCCAAAGGACAGGAAAAGTTTAGTTTTTATTCCAACCCCAAAGAATGGCAATGCCAAAAAATGTTCAAACTACTGTACAATTGCACTCATTTCATGTGCAAGGAAGGTAATGCTCAAAATCCTTCAAGCTAGGCTTCAGCACTATGTGAACCAAGAACTTCCAAGCTGGTTTTGAAGAAGCAGAGGAACTAGGGATCAAATTGCCAATATTGCCAATATTCACTGGATCCAGAAAAGCATCTACTTCTGCTTCATTGATTATGCTAATGCTTTTGTTTGGATCACAACAAACTGTGGAAAATTCCTAAATAGATAGGAGTACCAGACCACCTTACTTATCTCCTGAGAAACCTGTGTGTGGGTCAAGAAACAACAGTTAGAACCAGACATAGAACAACTGATTGGTTCAAAATTGAAAAAGGAGTACAATAAGGCTGTATATTGTCACCCTGCTTGTTTAACTTATACACAGTGTATGTGTGTTGTGTGTGTGTGTGTGTGTGTGTGTATGTGTTAGTCACTCAGTCATGCCTGACTCTAGAGTACACATGTGAAAAGCTGGGCTGGATGAATCACAAACTGGAATAAGGTTGCAGGAGAAATATGAACAACCTTAGATATGCAAATGATACCACTCTAATGGCAGAAAGTGAAAGAGGAACTAAAGAACCTCTTGATGAGGATGAAAGAGGAGAGTGGAAAAAGCTGGCTTAAAACTCAGCATTCAAAAAGCTAAGATCATGGCATCCGGTCCCATCACTTTATGGCAAATAGAAGGGGGAAAAGTGGAAACAGTGACAGATTTTATTTTCTTGGGCTCCAAAATCACTGCAGATGGTGACTGTAGCCATGGTATCTATGAAATTAAAAGATACTTGCTTCTTGGAAGAAAAGCTTTGACAAGCCTAGACAGTATATTCAAAAGCAGAGACATCACTTTGCTGACAAAAGTCTGTATAGTCAAAGCTCTGTTTTTCCAGTGGTAAAGTACAGATGTGAGAGTTGGACCATAAAGAAGGCTTTGGTGCTAGAGAGTCCCTTGGACTGCAAAGAGATCAAACCAGTCAATCCTATAAGAAATCAATCCTGAATTCATTAGAAGGACTGATGCTTAAGCTGAAGCTTCAATACTTTGTCCACCTGATGCAAAGAGTTGGATCATTGGAAAAGACCCTGATGCTGGGAAAAATTGAAGGCAATAGGAGAAGGAGGCGCCAGAAGATGAGATAGTTAGATAGCATCACTGATTCAAAGAACATGACTTTGAGCAAAATCCAGGAGATAATGAAGAACAAAGGAGCCTGGGATGCTGCAGTCCATGGTGTCACAAAGAGTCAGACAAACTTAGCAACTGAACAACAACAACAATGAAACTTGAAAGCAACCAAGATATCCTCTAGTAAGTGAGTGGATAAATAAATTGTGGTAGGTCCAGACAATGGATATTGTTGTCAGGGGGTATTAAGAAAGGAAGGATAAATAGATGGAGCACAGATGATTTGAAGGGCAATGAATTAAATAATGATACATATAGTATATGTTACTATAATAATGGGTACATGCCATTACACATTTGTCCAAACACATTGAATGTACACCAAGAGTGAATCCTAATGTAAACTACAGGCTTTGGATAGTAATGTGTCAACATAGGTTCATCTGTATAATAAATGTACCACTCTAGTTGGGGAATATTTGTAACGGGAAAGCTATGCATGTGGGGGGAGGGATATATGGGAAATCTTTATTTCCTCTTAATTTTACTGTAAACCTAATACTACTCTAAAAGATACTCTTTTAAAAAATTTATGGATCCCACATTCCTCATATATAATCAGTCACCAAGTTCTGTTGAATCTACTCTCCAAGTGGCTCTCAAATTTGTACCCTTTCTTCACCTACACTACTTCTGCATATCCTTCTAGCCATGTTTCAGATTCTCCTTCTCTGTGTGTCTCCTTCTATGCACACAAGCCATGGAACAGGTGTCTGCCTGTTCCATGTCACACTTCTATGCCTGTACATATGTTTTTTCTGTGAAACATCTTGGTCACCCTTCATCACTTAGCTCGTTTTACCTCCTGGTGGTCCAGTGGTGAAGACGCCAAGCTTCCAATGTAGGAGGCACAGATTCAAACCCTGGTCAGGGAACTAAGATCCCACATGCCACAGTGTGCAGCCTAAATAAATAAATTAAATTAAAAGGACATCAAACTCATTATCAAATATTATCACTAAAAACAAAGAAGATCCTTTGAAAACATAAAAACCTTAATGAACTATCTCCCATCCAAACCTTGGCTGGCTTAGATATCTCTCATCTGGGCTCTTGATACAACAGTATTGGGTTTCCCAGGTGGCTCAGTGGTAAAGAATTTGCCTGCCAATGCAGTGAGCTGCAGAGAATGCAGAGATGCAGGTTCAATCCCTGGGTCAGGAAGATCCCCTGGAGTAGGAAATGGCAACCCACTCCAGTATTCTTGCTCGATAATCCCATGGACAGAGAAGCCTGGTGGGTTACAGTCCACAGGGTTGCAAAGAGTCAGACACAACTGAGCAAGCACAAACCTCAAAATCCACACAATAGTATTATAGAAAAAAATCACACCGTATGGTGAAGTCTCTTTTCTTTTCTGATGTCCAGCCACCATGGAGGGTAGATACTGTCCGCTGGTCACCTCAGTATTCAGAGGTCGTATTCAGATCACAAGAAACAGTGGCTAGAATCACAGACTTTGGAGACAAGTGATGTGAATTCAACTTCTTCTGCCTCTTGCACTCTCTGAACCTCATTGTCTTATCTTTCAAATGGGGGAAGGAACTGATCTACAGAGGATAGGGTTGTTAGAGGGATTATTAGATGAGGTAGCAATTGTAAAACAGTGTGATGCTTAGTACATAATAGGGTCTTAGTAAATAGTTACAGAGTGAATTAATTCGTTAATTAAACAATGATGTATAGAAGTATTATATATGTGTGTATATATTAATACCTACTCCCTATGCTCCCTTGGATCGAGACTTGCTATTGTCAATGAGGAGGTGAAAATCATTTTAGAACAACCCCAATTCATTTGTAGCAATGTTTTGAACTATGTTGGACTATCTGAAATAACTGGTCCAACATCAGTAGGATTTAGGCTGGAAGGCTGCTCTCTGGGGGGTAATCTTGTGCAGCACAATTCAGGAATCTTCATTCCTGACTTCTCACCCTTCCCACCATATCACTCTCTCCTTTTCTCACCACCACGCCATGTGCCCAGCGCTCTGAGTCTGCACCTCTGTGTACGAATGAAATTATATGACCTAGAAACCTTTGGTGACAAAATGACATAGTACAAACCTAATGAAATAGGACACTTTTTTCCCCATCTGAATAGAAATGGCCTATTAGGCTCTAATTCTGACTTCTTGTTCAATCCAAGGAGATATTGACTAAATGAGTTAAGAAAAACCTGATTATCCCCACAGATTTTAAGGATTGAAGCTCTTCCATTTGGAAGTTTCTAGAGGCATAATCCCTCTATACAATTCACCTACCTCCATGAATGAAAAGTAACCCACATCACCCCAATAACATAACCCACCAATAATGTATATTTCTAAAGGGGAAAAAGAAAAAGCAAAACTCCCTTAAGTGAAATATTTAGACAAAATTAAAAGCTCCTTGTATGGTAAACTATAAACAACTACATCTGAAATGGTTCTCATGATAAGCAGGATTTTCAAAGGCAAGGAATAAAGTATCTCCTTGCTATCATGGTTCCTGCTGGTAGTTTTTGTTTGGCTTGGTTTTTAATAATCTGCGTACAGTAAAGTTTTTATCCTCTTTCTTAGAGGAAGTGACTTTGGTATGACTGCTCAGTCATTTCAGCCATGTCCGACTCTTTGCGACTCCATGGCCTGTTTCCCCTCAGCCTCCTCTTTCACGGGACTTCACAGGCAAGAATACTGGCGAAGGTCGCCGTTCCTACTCCAGAGGATCTTCCCAACCCAGGGATCAAACCCACATCTCCTGCAGCTCCTGCTCTGCAGGCAGATCCTTTACCCACTGAGCCACCTCGGAAGCCCGATGTTGGTACGCTGCTGCTGCTGCTAAGTCGCTTCAGTCGTGTCCGACTCTGTGCGACCCCATAGACGGCAGCCCACCAGGCTCCCCCGTCCCTGGGATTCTCCAGGCAAGAACACTGGAGCGGGTTGCCATTTCCTTCTCCAGTACATAAAAGAGAAAACTGAAAGTGAAGTCGCTCAGTCGAGTCCGACTCTGTGCGACCCCATGGACTGTAACCCACCAGGCTCCTCCATCCATGGGATTTTCCAGGCAAGAGTACTGGAGTGGGGTGCCATCGCCTTCTCCGATGCTGGTATAGTTTAGTTCATATCATGGGCAGTTGTCATTTCTTTCAGCTGCCTACTGTTTATTTGAGGAATTGCCTTTCTTATGAGTCTTCAAGAAAGGCAGAGGCCACTCGCCATTATAAAAACTGAAATGCCAGACATTACCTTTCCAGGAACCCCCTGCAAGTAGCTATATGGGTCTAGGATCCAGGACCCACCAATCAGAAGCACCCACTCTGGACTGTGAATCCGGTGCTAGTGATGAAAAGAAGAGGTGACTCTGAGGCCCTCCCTCTCCAGAGGTGGTGGCAGATCACAGTTCCACAGCAGCAGTGGTTAGATGCTGTCCCCATCCGCTACCTGGCGCAGAAGTGCTGCCACGTCAGCAAGAGTGCACAGCATCTGGCAGCGGCAGCGGTGCCCTCCCCCGAGCGCGGAGTGGCCCGACTGTGGGTATTGTGCCTTGCTCCTCTACCTCCAAGCCTGGATCTCCTATTCCGCCAGCAACCCTACGAGCAGCCCAGTGTCATTTTAATTAGTGAGGTTAAATCAGTTGACGTCTTTTGCATTGCCTACAACCAAGAATTCTGACAGATTTTGAGAGCCTAAGGAGAGAACAGAAATTCAGAAAGCTGAGTCTGGGCTGTCCTCACCTCCAGAGTGAGCGTCTCAGGGAGTGATAGCTCCTTCTTTTCAGATCCACCACCAAACAGCTGGCCACCTAGGATGGCTTTTAAAATCTGGCCTGCAACTACGTGCTCAGTGAAGCATAAAAGAAATAGATCAAAGCAATGAACTGCACTGTACTGAATGTGGAAGTGTCAAGAGACAGCAAGCAATAGGCACCCATGAACTGTGAATATCGGAAACCACAAGTTGAAAATCTGTGCTCCCTTGGGTATTTCTCTTAGTCTGTTTTGAATAAGGCTCCCATTTATGTTAAGGAAACTCCAGATGTATGCAAATAAGTGGTTCAGACTATTTACTTTTTAAAAAACTAATTCAACAAAGCTTTAGCAAGGCTGTATCATGCCGAGTAGTGAGCGGGGTTTGTGAAGGATTCAGAAGTGAATTAGATGCAGGTGTCAACACCTGTACATTTATAAAAATGTCATGCTGTGTGCTTACACAGTAATCCAACTAATTCCAAGTGTTATAGCTTTTAATGCATGTGTGCTAAAGTCCAGCTTTGCGACCCTGTGGACTGTAGCCCGCCAGGCTCATCTGTCCATATGATTCTCCAGGCAAGAATACTGGAGTGGGTTGCCATTTCCTACTCCAGGGGATCTTCCCAACCTAGAGATTGAACCCTCTTCTATCTCCTGCACTGGCAAGCAAGTTCTTTACCGCTAGCACCACCTGGGAAGCCCCTATAGTTTTTAATACATATATTTTATCTCCATAGGAGAATAAACTCTTTTCACCCATGTCAGAGGCATTTAAAAAAACAAGATTACCTTGCTAATGAAAATATTCATCATAATACTTCCTATGATACTTCCTATACTGTAATACTTCCTACTTCCTATGATAAATATTTTCATTAGCAAGGTAATCTTGTTTTTTTAAATGCCTCTGACATGGGTGAAAAGAGTTTATTCTCCTATGGAGATAAAATATATGTATTAAAAACTATAGGGGCTTCCCAGGTGGTGCTAGCGGTAAAGAACTTGCTTGCCAGTGCAGGAGATAGAAGAGGGTTCAATCTCTAGGTTGGGAAGATCCCCTGGAGTAGGAAATGGCAACCCACTCCAGTATTCTTGCCTGGAGAATCATATGGACAGATGAGCCTGGCGGGCTACAGTCCACAGGGTCGCAAAGCTGGACTTTAGCACACATGCATTAAAAGCTATAACACTTGGAATTAGTTGGATTACTGTGTAAGCACACAGCATGACATTTTTATAAATGTACAGGTGTTGACACCTGCATCTAATTCACTTCTGAATCCTTCACAAACCCCGCTCACTACTCGGCATGATACAGCCTTGCTAAAGCTTTGTTGAATTAGTTTTTTAAAAAGTAAATAGTCATATATTTTATCTCCATAGGAGAATAAACTCTTTTCACCCATGTCAGAGGCATTTAAAAAAACAAGATTACCTTGCTAATGAAAATATTCATCATAATACTTCCTATGATACTTCCTATACTGTAATACTTCCTACTTCCTATGATAAATATTTTCATTAGCAAGGTAATCTTGTTTTTTTAAATGCCTCTGACATGGGTGAAAAGAGTTTATTCTCCTATGGAGATAAAATATATGCATGCAATCTTGTATGCATTAACCAATAAAATCTCAGACATCCTGGAAAATCAAAAATTCTAAGTATAGAAAAATCTATCTGGCCCATAGACTACACATTTTAGATGTACATACTTTTTAAAATATCTGTTTCTAGGTGACATCCTGGTGATCCAGTCAGTGATTAAGATTTCACCTTCCAATGCAGGGGGTGCGGGTTTGATCCCTGGTCAAGATCCCGCATGCCTTGGAGCCAAAGGCCAAGACATAAAACAGAAGCAATTTTGTAACAAATTTAATGAAAGACTTTTAAAAATGGTCCGTGTCAAAAAAAAAATCTTAAAAAAATTAAAAACTTCTATAAAATGAAATAATTTTTTCTATGAGAATTTGGAAAACTCCTTCATATTCAAGATTCCTCAGCAAGTGCCTTGGCGTGACATTTGGAACTCTGATTTTGTTGGGTGAATGCCAGATAAAAGAAAAGGAAATAATTTTGCTTAACACACAGTTTTGAGAGTACAATGTAGAGTCAGATGGCAGTGTGATCTCTTTCCAAATTAGACATACTTCCAAAAACAGGAACGAGAATAAAGAAGGTTTCACTGCAGGCCTCGGGAGACTGGCCTGCCAATCTCAGGCTCACAGGCTCACAGCAGGGACTAGACACAGTGTGTTCACAGGAGCATGGAACTGGCCTTTGGCCTGCATTCTCCATCCCACTGAGTAATGTCAACATCCTGTTGCACCAAGAAGACCAGGCAAGAACTGCTGTTGCCCCACAGACACTCAAGGTCCAGATCAAGTCCATGGACACATGTTTACTATCACTTGGGGTCATCAGCTCCCTGGGACTCCCCACAGGGACCCTGAGACTCAACCCAGGAATTGAACCCAGGTCTCTTGCATCTCCTGCATTGACAGGTAGATTCTTTGCCACTGTGCCACCTACAAAGCCCCAATAAACCTGTAAACATAAAGTGTTCCTGGGTTCTGTGAGCCATTCTAGCAAATTGTCAAACCTGAGGAGAGGATCATTAGAACCCCCAATTTATAGCTAGTCGATCAGAGGACATGTGGCTCAGAACTTGCAACTGACATCTGAAAAGGGGGTAGTCCTTTAGTTTGTGGAATCTGATGCTAACTCTAGGTTCAGTTCAGTTCAGTCGCTCAGTCGTGTTTGACTCTTTGCAACCCCATGAATCGCAGCACGCCAGGCCTCCCTGTCCATCACCAACTCCCGGAGTTCACCCAAACTCATGTCCATCGAGTTGGTGATGCCATCCAGCCATCTCATCCTCTGTCGTCCCCTTCTTCTCCTACCCACAGTCCCTCCCAGCATCAGAGTCTTTTCCAATGAGTCAACTCTTTGCATCAGGTGGCCAAAGTATTGGAGTTTCAGCTTTAGCATCAGTCCTTCCAAAGAACACCCAGGACTGATCTCCTTTAGAATGGACTGGTCGGATCTCCTTGCAGTCCAAGAGACTCTCAAGAGTCTTCTCCAACACAACAGTTCAAAAGCATCAGTTCTTCGGCACTCAGCCTTCTTCACAGTCCAACTCTCACAACCATACATGACCACTGGAAAAACCATAGCCTTGACTAGATGGACCTTAGTCGGCAAAGTAATGTCTCTGCTTTTGAATATGCTATCTAGGTTGGTCATAAGTTTCCTTCCAAGGAGTAAGCATCTTTTAATTTCATGGTTTTGGAGCCCCCAAAAATAAAGTCTGACACTGTTTCCACTGTTTCCCCATCTATTTCCCACGAAGTGATGGGACCAGATGCCATGATCTTCGTTTTCTGAATGTTGAGCTTTAAGCCAACTTTTTCACTCTCCTCTTTCACTTTCATCAAGAGGCTCTTTAGTTCCTCTTCACTTTCTGCCATAAGGGTGGTGTCATCTGCATATCTGAGGTTATTGATATTTCTCCTGGCAATCTTAATTCCAGCTTGTGCTTCTTCCAGCCCAGCATTTCTCATGATGTGCTCTTCATATCAGTTAAATAAGCAGGGTGACAATATACAGTCTTGACGTACTCCTTTTCCTATTTGGAACCAGTCTGTTGTTCCATGTCCAGTTCTAACTGTTGCTTCCTGACTGCAGGTAGACGGGGAAAATTGTTGGAGACCCAGTTGGCATCAGAGAATTGGTCGGAGTCGGGGAAAACATCTCAGACAAATCACTAGGGCTTTAGGAGACACAGACTATAAATGTCACAGCTAAGGAGTATCTTCTTTTCCAGAATCGAGTTTATTTTCTCTTTGGAGTTAGGGCTTCAACATATGAATTTTAAGGGGACACAGTCCATCATAGTGATATATTTGTTTTCCAGAACCTGTATTTGTTTTCTAGAACCAAGATGAGCTTCATCATTATCTCTAGTGACTGCACCATATTTAGAGTTATGAGATGTGAGAGATGGAAGCTATAGGGAGGAAACTGGGTTCCAGGTGGGTGAAATGACTTGTTCATAGACGTAGTTTCAGAGTAGTGAGGCTGGCAGTAGAACCCAGACTCTCCCCTGCCAGGTCAGTGCTCTTTCCAAAGGGTAACTCCTAAGAAGAAGCTTAGAAGAACTTGACTAGCAAGTAATGGCTTTAGAACATGACCTGCTACCTGACAATGAAACATTTCCCTTAGGGGAGCCAACCGTATGGCCAATAAAAAAAAAACCCCAGTACATGTTCCTAAATGCAGCACTTGGGGTTTTCCCTTGTCAAAATAAGCAACGTGGTGTTAGCCAGGCTGGATTCAAAGATCAGAGTCAGCTCCATGGCTACATTCCTAAGCAACTTCCTCTGAGCCTATGAGGGTTTTCCTAAAACTTAAAGGAGAGTCAGGGCGATTCCTTGTGCCTTGACTTCATCACCCACAGAACACACTATTAGCATGGTATAGCCCTCAAGACCCAGTGTCTTACCCTCCTCTTGGTCAATCTCTCATCTCTTTGGCCAATCAAACGATGGCATGCTAACACCCAGCTTTTGTCCTTCCTACTTTTGTCCCAGCTTTGCCAAGCCAGGTGCTTCCTGCTGGCAACCCAAAGCAGTTATCTCATGAGCCTCAAATAATCCTGGCAGGACACTCACAGGACTATCCTGACACTAAGTACTAAGCCAGATGCCCCACTGGGACACTTAGCACCCCAAAGACTCTGAGCTCTAAGTCTTTCTTCAAACGCTGCTTCGTGGAGTCCATTCCAGCCCTAACACTCACCCCTCTGTCCCGGACCAGTCTTCTCTCAGTTCAGTTCAGTCACTCAGTCGTGTCTGACTCTTTGCGACCCCATGAATCGCTGCACGCCAGGCATCCCTGTTCATCACCATCTCTCAGAGTTCACTCAGACTCACGTCCATCGAGTCAGTCACGCCATCCAGCCATCTCATCCTCTGTCGGCCCTTTCTCCTCCTGCCCCCAATCCCTCCCAGCATCAAAGTCTTTTCCGATGAGTCAACTCTTCGCATGAGGTGCCCAAAGTACTGGAGTTTCAGCTTTAGCATCATTCCTTCCAAAGAAATTCCAGGTTTGATCTCCTTCAGAATGGACTGGTTGGATCTCCTTGCAGTCCAAGGGACTCTCAAGAGTCTTCTCCAACCCCACAGTTCAAAAGCATCAATTCTTCAGTGCTCAGCCTTCTTCACAGTCCAACTCTCACATCCATATATGACTACTGGAAAAACCACAGCCTTCTCTAATTCACCCTAAATACTGCAGCCAAATTAACCTCACAGGATACCTTTTCTCTTTCTCACCTTCAAAATAGCACATATGTTATTTTTTTAACAAGACCTCAAGATTTTATTATATTCGAGATAAAACAAAAGACAAGGCTTAAAACTGGGTCACTTAGTCTTTCTCATCCTATCTCCTCTCAGTTCATAATGCTTGGATCCGCAGTTGCTGTTAACCCATTTAAGCCTCTGCACAATCTTCTTTGTGGTTTATGTATAGCTTATTATTTAATATCGTGCATATTTTAAAAAGTTGCTCTACAGACATAATCCATCTTTCCAATTCTCCTCTGCACTCTGGGAAATGGCTTTTCTTAATTAATTGAAGGGGGAAAGTCCACTTTCCCTTTTCCTGAGTTTGATGGTCTTATATTCCAACCAGCACACTCCCCCAACCCCCCGTCCCACTCCCCCAACCCTGCACAGTCACCATCCTACTCCATCCCCAGGGGCAGGAGTGACGGCAGAAGTTCCACCCTAGAGCATTGTCCCTCCTCTGCCCACAGAGTGCCACCAGAGCACCTGCCCCATTTCTGGACTGAGAAAATGGTACCCACAGCATTCTCCCACATCAACACTACCATGCATTGGTGACTGGGCACAGTTAGCTTGGCCTCTAAAATAAACCAATCAAAGAAAACTTAATAATGGAAGATGTACAATTTTTCTGCTATTGCTTCCTTCCTGACCCTTGCATGGGCCTCTTCCTGGTTCATGGGAATACAGACAGCCCCATACTTGCAGTATAGAAAAGACAGTTGTTAGATCTGTAACCTGACAAGCATGACAGGAGTTCCAAATGAGAGGGAAGAATGCAAAGCACAGCGTGTACAAGGAGATTCCACCTAGTCTTTCGGATCAGGCAGGGCCTCCTTCTGGAAGTGACTTTTCATAGATCTATAGGATGAAGAAGAGTTACCAAGATAAGGATGGTTCCATACAGGGGGTGGGGGTGGGCAGCTGATGCAAAAACCTCTGATGATGGAGAGCATGATGCTTTCCAGGAACTAAAGGAAACTAGCATGGTTTGGACCAGGAAGGGGGTAAGGGAACTTAAAATGGAAACAGGAAAGAGACAAAGACATGAAGACCCAAAGGAAAAAGCTTGATACGAGGCAGACTTATGAGAAATGAGTTTCTTCTTTTTATATGATGAGACCTTCTTGATCGGTAAACACAGAGTACAGTATAGAGGGCAACAGGTCATCATCGCCACCAGCCATCCCCTTTCCTGCCATCCGCATTCTTCTAAAATCCAGAGCCCACTTCATCCCCTCCAGGCAGTCCTCCCCGATTTCCCCTGCCTGCGTTGCCCCTTAGAGCACTTAGGGTTCCCTGCATCACAATCAGTGGCCTGCCTTCCCTATGCCAGCTGGTGCTAAGAATAAAGCACCAGGACAACAGAAAGCAGAAATCGCTCCAATTCCTGGTTCACCCCCCTTACTGTGGGAAAATACAAGCTTCACCGGATTTTTAAAATGACGTCTTGGCCATTTAACATAGAAGGAAGGATTTCCTGGTTGTGAGGAACATGTGAGCAAATGGAATCTGGGTATGCCATGCCCTCCTCACTCACAGCTGCATCTCAAGGCAAGATTTCTCCCCTTGTTCCATAGAGAGGATTATTTATAGTCACAAAAAGCATTGTATCTACCAAAAACAAAAGCAAAGAACAAACCAAAAAAGGAGAAAGGCTTTCCCGAGCAAAAAGGAGTGTGGGTAGTTTTTAAAAATCAAGTCAATCATTTTGTGTCTGAAGATTATCACAGCCTACTCTTCAGATATTGCAATAAATCATACTGACCTATAGGTGGCGCAAGGTGACTACTGAATAAATATCTTGTTACAGATCCAGCTCACAGAATCAGGCAGGTCTTACAAATTTCAGAGGCCAAGTGTTAGCATTTTCTAGGCTTGTGACATCAGGCCAAAGACAGTTAAAGTCTAATGGCTTTTTCAAACCATATGACTGTGCCTCTCCATGCTTCGTTCATCTGTGTCCTCCTAATTTTGTTCTTTTTTTTTTTTTAATTACCAGAGCTACAGTGGTAATCTATAATTGCTTCTCTATTAACTGTTACGGTTTAGAGAGTTTACATTCTTGGGCATAATCATAAGGTCAGTACTGCTAACATGACCCCCACTTGCAGAGCCCTTCCAGAGCGTAGGCACCTTTCTAAGGTACTTGCTTAACCACGTCAGTGGCTGGATGGCATCACCAACTCGATAGACATGAGTTTGAGCAAGCTCCGGGAGTTGGTGATGGACAAGGAAGCCTGGTGTGCTGCAGTCCATGGGGTCGCAAAGAGTCGGACACGACTGAGTGACTGCACTGAACTGCACTGAACCACATCAACTCAGGTAACCCTCATGGCAGTCATGTGAAATAAGTAAAGCACTGTCATTCATCCCCTATCTATAGGCGAGGAAGCTGAAGCACAGAGAAGTTTGAAATAATTTTAATGAAGATCACACAACAAATAGTAGAGCTGGGATCTGAACACAAGCCATCTGGCTCTGGGGACCACGTTCTTATCCACTAGAAGAATGCACACTTAGAACTATTACTGGAGCATGAAATGGACTCAGGCCATCTTCCCCCTCCTTGATAAATCTGTGACAGGTTGGCTTGAGGTCAAACATAGGAGTGAAAACAGCTCCCTCCTGGAACTTTATGGTTCTGAGTCTCCACTGGTCGACGGAATCCAGTATAGACCCAATAAGGCTGCAAAGGCTTAGTCTGGGAAAGTTAGCAGAGCTCTCATTACCAGGAGAAGAGTGGGGAATACCGCTGATTCAGCCTCTTACATTTGTTTCCCATTTCTAAAATGAAAATTCCATCCAGCTCACTGAGGCATATAATTCACAGGAGTCCCCCGATGGAGGCAATGGGCAGTATCAGCCTGGATCCAGAGTAGGTGGCCCCTCTCCATCAGAATTTTAGTGTGTGATTTCAACAATGGCCAGTTTGTGAAGAATAAATAAAATATAAAGTGCCTTTGGTAGCATCTCAAAAAGTTAACCAGAGAATTACCACGTGGGTGGAATTGGAGAAGAACTGAAAGCAGGAACTTGAACAGATGTCTATACACCAGTGTTCATGGCAGCATTATTTACAGTAGTGAAACTTTGGAAACAACCTCTATGGTCTGAATGTTTCTGTCTCCCCAATATCCTATCTTGAAATCCTAATGCACAATGTGATGGTACTGAGACAGGGTCTTTAGGAGGTGAGCATGTCATGAGGGTAGAGCCCCCACGAAAGGGACTAGTGTTGCCATGAAAGAGGCCCCACAGAGATCCCTTTCCCTTCCACCAGGCTTTCTGCCATGCAGAAGAGGACCTCCACCAGAACCAGACCATGCTGACACTCTGATCTTGGACTTTGAACCTCTAGAACTGTGAAAAATAAACTGCTGTTCTTTATAAGCAACCCAGTCTGTGGGAATTCGTTACAGCAGCCTGAATGGACTAAGACAACCCAAGTGTCCACTGACATGTAATTGGATAAACAAAATGTAGCATATCCATACAATGGAATGTTATTCAGTCATAGAAAGGAGTGAAGTACTGGTGCTTGCTGCAATTGGATGAACTATGAAAATACTATGCGAAATGGAGTCAGTCACAAATGGATAAATGTTATATGACCTGTGGTCCCTAAAATATGCAAAATCAAAGATGTAGAAAGTAGAAAAGAAGTTATCAGTGGCTGAGGGGAGATGGGGATGGTGATGAAGTCATTGTTTAATGGATACAGAGTTTCTGATGTAGCTGATGAAGTTCTGGAAATGGATGGTGGTCATAGTTATACAACACTTGTGAAGGTATTTAATGTCACTGAACTATACACTTAAAAAATAACTAAAATAGTGGGACTGACCTGGTGGTCCAGTGGCTAAGACTCTGTGCTCCCGATTCAGGGGGCAGGGTTCGATCCCTTGTCAGGGAACTAGATCCCACATGCCACAACTCAGATCTGACACAGCCAAATAAATAATTTTTTTTAATAGCTAAAACAGTAACTTTCAGGTTTATACAGATTTTACCACTATTAAAAAAAAAAAAAACATATTTTTTAAATGTAAAGTGTCTAGGAAATTTGGGAGATATTGCCAGTTACCTAGCCAATACCTAGTCTCCCAGAGCCAAAACCTAGTCTCCTCTTTTTCTTTATTAACAGAATCCAATCTATTGGGGGCTGCGAGGAGTCCAGCGAAAGTCTACGCTTCCCAGGCTCCCTGCGGATAGGGATGACCATGTGATTGTAAGCTGTGCAGTGAGAGGAAAATTTCTCTTTACTGAGTGAAACTTTTGTGAAAGTTCATTAAAAGGTGGGGGTGGGAGATGCTGATTCATCTGGCATAATCCCTTTTACCTCTGACTTTTTCCTCCTTCTGGCATGAAACCATGGGTATGATGGCTGGAACTTCAGCAGCCATCCAGAAACCATGAGGATGGAAGTCAGCACCAGGGAGGCAGAGCAGAAGGAGAGAAGGAACCTGAGACATCAAGGGCGTTGTGGAGCTGCTACGCCTTTTGTGGAAGGCTTATCCCTGAACTTTACACATTACTTGAGAGCAAAGAGAACTCCTCTCTAATTTAAACCAGTGATTTTAAGGTCTCTCTCTGCTACCTACTGAACACAATTATTAACTGATTCAGCACCTTAATCCCTATTGTTATTATTATTGCTAGTGATTTTATTAACAAGGAAGTATCTCCCCAGGCCAGCGTTCATTTGACAATGTCACAAACACCTGTAAGTTTGGATTTGTCATAAAATGAGCTATCCACAGGCCTAATGGATACTCACTAGAAAGCCAAAGGATCTGATAAAACAGAACCTCCTGCTTCCACAGCCACACAGGCCATAATGTAAACTGGAGACATCACTGCCTGTCCCTGGAAGCAGTCACGTTGTTTTGATGCATTTCCTCCCCAGCAAGCTCCAGTGGTGAGGAGTTTTCTGCTCCACAAAGTGGAAAGAGGATCAGGAGGCATAGGCATCTTTTCCTCGCCAGAGTTAAAGGAAAGCTGAAGGCTTCTCCAACCGCCTTTCACAAGATAATGACGAGCTAACCAGCATGAACTGACTGGCTCATCATCTGAGTGAGTCACTCTGACATCTCATGGTTCCTTAACTTCCGCTGCTTCCTCGACCTTGCCTGTGCCCCAGCCCACGGCAACAGCTTCTGGCTGCGGCCACACCCTGGATTTTGTCAGCGGCAGGAACTGCTCCCCCAGAATCTCCACATCCGACATTTACTGTTATCCAGCCCCTCCCTCCTCTTCAACTCCCTCGCCCCTTCTTTGTAGGTGAGAGGGGGAATGAGACAAGTCAGAAAAGGGAGTACTTCCCGAATTCTTTGACTTCTTGATGGTCAATCCCATGAGTGTGTACATTGGTTCAAAGACGTTCAGTACTGTCTATCAAATTCAAATTTGACTCAGCAACCCTCTTCCTGGGCATTTATCTTACAAATCATTGGCATTTGGTCAGTAACACACATACAAGATAACATACCCAGAAGAAAGTTTGTTGTTTGGGGTTTTTTTTGTAACTTGTTGGGAAGATCCCTTGGAGTAGGACATAACAACCCATGCCAGTATCTTACCTGGGAAATCTCATGCACAGAGGAGCCTGGCAGGGTACAGTCCATGGGTCCGCAAAGAGTTGGACACAGCTGAGCAACTGAGAGGGAACACACACGCCCATCAGACTGAATGCTAGGCACCTATTTTTAAAATGCAATGATATGAAAAGTTCCCCAAGATACCTGTGTAAAAGACAGAGTATTTTATTTGTACCACCTGGGTGGGTATAATTAACATATATATTACCTGTATGTTTAACATATACATGCATATATAAAAACCCATATCTATAATATGAGTATATACATATATCTATGCCTATAATACATTTACACATACATAATCCCTACTATACTATCTCTGAAAGGATATACAAGACACTAACAATAGTAGAAAATGGAGGTGGATGGTGAGAAAGGAAGACTTATTTTTCACTCTATAATCTCTCATGCTTCAATTTTGTCCCATGTACTAATATTACCTATTCAAAACTATTTTCAAAAAAAAATGTTCATCACAGAACTTTTTCTGTCTCTGCTTTTGAAAATGCTATCTAGGTTGGACATAACTTTTCTTCCAAGGAGTAAGCGTCTTCTAATTTCATGGCTGCAGTCACCATCAGCAGTGATTTTGGAGCCCAAAAAAATAAAGTCTGGCACTGTTTCCACTGTTTCCCCATCTATTCAGACATACATATACATGTATGCATTCTCCCCCAAGCCCTCCTCTCATCCAAGCTGGCACACAGTAGTTACACTGAGCAGAGTTTCATGTGTGTAACAGACACTCTTGATGCCCAGTCTTTATCCTCCCAGGCCTTCTCTTTCAATAGGCATTGCTAGACCAGACTTCCAACAGTCAGCATCTCTTTGCCTGAGGCCATCTTCAGGGCACCAGAATTCTCTGTATTCACATGTGTGGCAGCCCTCGATCCATGCATATTTGCCCCAGAGCAGTCCTAACCAATGGCAAATGGGAACTGATGTGCAAGGACGCTGGGGAGATCACTCTAAGATGAGTTTTCACACTGGCTCCCAGAGTCCCCCTGCAGGAGTAAGCTCCCCTCGCATGTCTGCCAGGTACTCCCTTTTCTGTCTTGTCTCATTCCCCCTCTCACCTACAAGCATTTTTCCTGGACTCACCTCCTAGTAAACTTCTTGCTCTTGAATCCCTATCCCAACATCTGCCTTGAGAGATCGCAAACAAAGATGCAGCCATTTCAATTATACCATCAATTTCTCTTGACTGTGTTCCTCCTGTGGCTAATCTACAACTGCTCTTACCCCAAACAACAAGCAGTCCAGTGCCCTTCAGAAAATCACTTAACCATGCCAACCAACCCTCTGCAAACTCAGTGCTTACAAACTCAAGCTGGCTCTTCAATGCTGCTGAAAATTCCTAGTCAGCTTCTTTCTCCTTTACTGGAAGCAGTGTCTTCAAACTATTATTAAACTTGAGTCTAGACTGCTTACTCTCATCTTCTTCCTTCAGAGTCACCACCTACTTCCCCAAGAAAAGAGAAGCATCAGCTGTTAACGCCTGGTGATTTCTATATCTAAGTATCCCACACATGTTTATTTATTTTTCCTGATAAATTTCTTCTTTGGGATTTTCTTTGCATATGTACATAAGGTACAGATGAAGTAGGTTCACATCCTGACTGGAAATTTACCAGTCTTGCAACTTCAGGCAATTGACTCAATCTCTCTCCTCTATAGTACAGAGATAGTAACAGTATGCTTCATACTGTTCAATCATATTTCCGATGAGTATTTGAGAAGTAAATGGGTTAATATATGCAAAGCACATAGGCCAGAGTCTGAAATATTGTAAGAGCTCAGTAACTCTCATGGTTTTTGTATTTTCCAAATATTCTGCAATGAACACTTAATACTTTTGAAATAAGAACAAATGAATATTATTATATATATATAAATGGATGCTCACATATCCAAAGGTCTTTATTTCCCTATGCTAGGGCCCCCATCTGTACGTACTAACTCAGCCTCTAATTTGTCTCCTAAACCTCTGACCCACTAGTTATCCCCCTTCTCACTTTTATTTCATTCTCCCCTTCTCCATTGGCTCAGCCTCAAATATACTCAAATTTTTCTCATTCAAAAGAATACATTTCCTTCCACCCTGCCTTCATATAAAGTTAACTCTTTCCTGTCCCTTACTGCCTACCTTTCTCACCTTGTATTACCCACCAAAATCAGACTTTCACCCCTGCCATTCTAATAAGCTCCCCAGCAGCAGCTTCTGATCTCATTTATCAAATTCTTTTTTTTTTTTAGTTCTTTTCTACCAAACCTCTTCCTATAGCACCTGAAAATATTAGTTACCACCTCCTTCTGTTAACTGGTTCATCATAACTTATGGAGCATTTACCATACACGTATTATGAACTGTTTTAAGTACCAGAAATATAGTGATAAAGACCCTCTAAGATTGTATTTCCCCAGGAAGCACACCCAGAGACAGGAACTCAGTATAAGTATCTTTTGGGGAAAGAGATCCCTGGAAACACTGACTGGGAGTGAAAAAGTGAACAGAGGATGTGAAAAAGCCAAGCAGTATGAATAATTCGACTCAGCCCTGCTTTGGACCTCTCCAAGTCAGCAGAAAGTAAACTTCAGCACTGTCCCCCTGAGAAGGTGAGAATACAGCTATTCTGCTACCAACCCTCACCGGCAAGTAACTTCCCAGCACGTGAAGCACACCTCATGTGCTAGAGGAAGTCTCAGAAAGTTACAGGGGCTGCAGGGAGAAGATGCTGGTAACTATGGCAACAGGGGTGTGTCAGGGGCGCCAGCAGAGTCTGCTCCAAAGACTGGCAAGGTTCCTGTTCTGTGGAATGTCCAGAGACAAAGAGAAAAATGAAAACCAAAAACAAACAGTGTGATTGCAGATAGGGCCAAATGCTATGAAGGAAATGAAGCCATGTGATGAGCTGGGGATTGAGTGTGGATGTTACGGGTTGAATAGTGTCCCCATATCTGTTGGAGTCCTACACTCCAGTACGTCAGAGGGTGACCTTTTTTTATTCTGGAGAAAGGAGTTAATCAAACTAAAGTGAGATCATTAGCATGGACCTCCATCCAATGTGACTGGTGTCTTTATGAAAAGGGAAAATATGGATATACAGACCCACCTGGAGGGAAGACAATGTGATGAGACATAGAGAAAAGACATCTATCTGCAAGCTGAGGAGAGAAGCCAGGAGCAGACTCTCCCTCCCAGCTCTCAGGAAGCAACCAACCGTGCCAACACCTGGATTTGGGGCATCTAACTTCCAGAAACAAGACAACAAATTTCTGTTGTTTAAGTCACCTAGTTGGTGGTACTTTATTATGGCAGGCCAAACAAACTAATGCAGTGGGTGTTTGCTATGGAGATGGGATGCTCAGAGAAGACCTCTCTGTGGAAGTAATATTTAAGCTGCTGCTGCTGCTAAGTCACTTCAGTCGTGTCTGACTCTGTGTGACTCATAGACGGCAGCCCACCAGGCTCCCCCGTCCCTGGGATTCTCCAGGCAAGAACACTTGAGTGGGTTGCCATTTCCTTCTCCAATGCATGAAAGTGAAAAGTGAAAGTGAAGTCACTCAGTCATGTCCAGCTCTTCGCGACCCCATGAACTGCAGCCCAGCAGGCTCCTCCGTCCATGGGATTTTCCAGGCAAGAGTACTGGAGTGGGGTGCCATTGCCTGCTCCGATATTTAAGCTGAGGCATGACCAAAGACAGAGCCAGAGTGCACTGGTCCGGGGCAGAGCTCTTCAGACAAAGGGGCAGCGAAGGCATGGGTCCTGTGGAGGGGGGTGGGCTTGGTACATTCGAAAACTAGGAGGAAGGCTGCTGTGGCTGGATTTGGTGAACAAGGGGATAATGTAAAGGATGAGGTCGGAGAGCTGGGTAGGGCCAGATGTGGGTCCATATAGGTCATGATAAAAGTCTTGGGATTTTAGTGGAAGTGCAGTAGAAAATCACCGAAGGATTTTAATCAGGGAATGATATGATCTTCTTTGTGCCTTTGAAGAGTGTTCTGTCTTCTGAATGGAGAACAGTCTTGGTTGGGGGGCGGGGGGGACAAGACAGAAGCAGAGGGACCACTGAGGAGGCTGTTGTAGTCACCCAGGGGAGAGGTAGGAGGGTCTTGGATCATGAGGTGGGGGAGTTCTAGAGAAACAGGGAAGAGGTGAGCAAATTCAGATATAAATAGGAGTTGAATTGATGAAAATTAGCTGATGAGAGGAGAGGGGCATAATCAGAAAGACACCTGTTTGCTTCCTTAGGCAACTGGGTGATGTTTTCAGTCTCTCAATCATATTCGACTCTTTGCAACCCCAGGGACTGTAGCCCCCCAGGCTTCTCTGTCCATGGGATTCTCCAGGCAAGGATACTGGAGTGGGTAGCCATTCCCTCCTCCAACTGAGTGGAAGGCGAGCCATTTACTGAGATGGGGAAACCTGGAGATGACAAGTTTAAAATAAGAAGGGAGGCGAATCTTCCTCCTCCCTTGCCTTTCAGGGCACTGCTCTCTCCTGCTTTTCTCCTTCCTTCGCTGTATTCTTTCTATGCTTTTCTTGGCTCCTCTTTCTCAATTCATCCTTGCTCCCACACTCTCTCTGGATGATTTCAGCCATTCCCAAGACTGGTAGCACCTATCTGCCAATCATTTCTTATTGCGCATGTCCAATCCAAACTCTCTTCAACATTCTTGTCCATTGTAAAAATTGCATAAGGTGAAAATCATGAATTAAGTTTTGAAACAGAAATGAGGCCTCTAGACTGGAACACATCATCTAAGACAGCTAGGAGGAACTGCTCTGAAGAGGTGGGTAGGGGCAGATGAGGGTGTCAGTATACATGTAATTTTGGGGAAGAGGGATATGTGCCATCAAGCACACATTTTGGCAGGAAGATGTTGATAGTCATGAGGAGCAAATGTCTCTATTAATGATTTTAGTACTTTTCTAGATGTGAGAAGATGCAAGAATTTGGGCTCATATCATCTCCTGAAAATATCTATCTGAAGAGGTGTTCTGCTAGTTTTTCCCAGAGCACAATGCCTCATTCCTAAAATCTTTTCAGGGTGTGTTGAAGGTCAGTGACTACAGTGACTAGTGATTTAATCCTTGTAGAAGCAAGTGACAATTAAATGGCAAGTGATAATTTTTTGTTGATATTCCAGAACTGTATTTTCAACTGCCTTGTAGATTTCACACCTGGAAATTCAACTAAGGTGCCCATGCCTCTCTAAGTCCACTCATGCAGGCTCGCCCTCAAATCTACTCATCCTCGGGGGTTCTGCAGTGCATCTAACAGCTCAGCCATCCATCTGCCCCTTCTTGTTCTCATCTCCTCCCACTTCTACCCCACATTTTTCCCCAAGCTCCATAATGGTTAAATGTGCTTATGACAGCTGTCACTATGGAGACTTAAAAACAGAAGAGCACTGGGCATTAGGATTTTAAACAGCATTAATGATTTAGTGGAATTGAAAATCCTGTTCTTAAGACATTACTCTAAAGTTGTGTGAAATATTGTGAGGCTATCTGAAATATTCAGTGATTGGAATATGTTTTGATGAGAACATAAATCTCCTAGAGAAGAGAAAACAAACTCTCGACTAGAAATTAGGAGCCAAAATTTAAGTATAAGCTTTGTCACTTTATTTGCCATTTGTTCTCAGCTAATAAGTTATTTGCTACCTCTGTGTCTCAGTTTTCTAATCTATCAAATGGCTATGGAAAATTAATACAATTCCTACTCAACTCACAGGAAGTTCACTGTGAAGGAAAAAAGATTATTATCATGAAAAGTGTCAGGGAGGAAATAAATGAAATCAAATAGAATATTAAAATAATAATCCATCATGACCAAGTAGGGTTTATAATAGGAGTAAAAATATAGTTTAACATTTGGATGTCTATTACTATTACTTACTACATTAACAAATCAAAGAGAAGAAATAATATAAGCATAGAGAAAGATGCCCAAAAATGATTTAAAATAATTCAATGTTAATTTGTGATTTTAAAAACTCTTACCAAGTTAAGCAACTTTTCTTTTAATTCTTGGCTTACTCAGTTAATTTGTTATGTGTTTCTCGTAAGGGTAGTTTTAGGGTGAAATCTTCAAAAGCTACTGCTTTCAAAAATTCTTTTCAGTTAAAGCAAAGCTGCCAAAAAATGCTTTTCAGTGACAAGCATGAAGGAACAGAATTTGAAATAGAATTTTGTTATTTGAAATCATCTTAAAGGCTTTTATTGAATTATTTTCTTTGTGTGAATATTATTGGCATAGTCTTAATTTATGGATGCAAAGTCTTCAATCAGAAATGCAATCTCCAATAACATCTGTGAAAGAATACCGCTCTGGAAGCAAAGATAAGCTCAAGATTATAGAAGCACAAAGTGAATTTGGATATTTCTTGTCCCATTTTTTTAAAGAATTTTGATCTTTCTTTTCCTTTTTTTTTTTTTTTTAAAGAATTTATGGGCATTCCTATCTCTTTCTAGCAACTCATACTGACTGCATCTAATTGGACCACAAAAACCAGTCATTCATCTCTCCCACCCTTGGCCTTTCCCTCTACTTCCACACCATGAGTGAATGTGAGAAGCCCTGAATCATTTCCAAGTCACTGGCAATGCAGACAAGTTAGAAGAGCTTTTTCTGTCTATTTTCTTCAGTGTAAAGTGATCTGCCTAGATTTCAAGCCATGGAATCATGGGGCATGATTATTGAAAGGGGTCTGAACAACCCAGTCTAGACCAGTGGTTTTCAACTCCAGCTGCACATTAGAAACAGGTAACAATCCTTAGTCTTCACCCTCAAAGCACTGAATTTAGTTGGTCTAATAAGGAATTCTGACTTTGGTATTTTTGCAAAGCTCCCCCAGATGATTCTAACATGCAACCACAATTTGAAACCACTGCTCTACTTTAATCTTTTCATTTAAAGAGTGGAATGTAGACCCAGAGTGACCAGCTGATAACACCAGATCTCATTGATTTCTATATAATACTTATGTTAAGAAGATTTCCAAAACTTAGAAATAAGTCCAAAATATATGTCCATTCAATGCTTTCTGAAAACACTGATTTTCCAGGGGAAAGTAACTTTTATTTTATTTACTATTACTCTTAACTAAGGTCCTGACATTTTTAAGTCTATGGAGATTGGATGTTAGCTTGTAAAAATGAATACTATACAAATGAACTTTCATATAATAGAAACAAAAATCATGTCTGTTCAACTGGGAAAATAAGCTCAAAGGTTATGATTTTATTGGGCTGTGGGACATTAACCAGTTTTATGTCTAATTTACTTAGCTTATTCCAATACATTTTTCCATTTAGATTCTCACTCCCCTTCCTTCTCTGCCTCCTTCCCCCTTAATAGATCAGTGGCTTTCTCTGCGTTTCAGGTTGCTAACTGCTTTTATCATCTTTCTGGTTACCTCATTAATGAGAAATAAAACTTTGACACTTGCTTACTAAGTATTTATGTTAAAATTATGAGTATAAAATCAAGAGAATTATGTTTCAACAGTGGAAAAGGATGTAAATTTTATTAGAATGTCCTAAACCATTATGAGACTTTAACTGATCATTCAGGATGTAATGTATTCTGTACTCCAAATAAATTACTCATCAACCACGTTCAGAAGCCATGATGTTGGAACTTTTGCTTCAGGCAAAGTGGAGTAGCAAGAACCTAACAAACTCTTTCTCTAAAACACATACACACACACAACCTAAAAAACAAATGGGAAAACTATGTGAAATTATAATTTTTAGATATTAGACACCAGGCAGCAGAGGACAATGATTTCTGAGAGAGAAGGAACAAATAAGGAGCTCTCTCTGATTGTCTGATCTTACTGCCTAGAGAGTTTTCAAGACAGTTCAGGGAGGAGATAAACCTGGGAATCCAGGAGCCATGGTACCTAGAGTTTCACGAGCAGAGTATCAGACAAGTATCACAGAGAGAGCTCTAGAGATCTGAGAGTGTCCTCATCAAGTCCTCAGCTAGGAACTGGTCAGTGTACACATATTAGGAAGCTGCCTGAGGCCAGGGAAAGGCTTAGAGGAAATAATACTTGTTGATCGAGCTAGGCTGGAACTAGTTCCTGTTCCTACCAGCCAGAATGGATAAACTAATGTTTCATGATGTACTGGTTAGAAGAATCAGTAGTGAGGAAAAACTGTCCCTAGACTAGACGCTGCTCTGGTCCCATCCACAAAGCTTAAAAGCAAGCCTGAAAAGAATCAAACTTTTTCTGAGTAATTTAGCTGCATCCCAGGATAAGTATCAAGGATATTTACAGGAATATAAAAATAACCAGCACCCACAAGGTAAAATTCACAGTGTGTGGCATCTGATCCAAAATTACCAGGCATGCAAAGAAGCAGGACGTACAAGCCATAATAAAGAGAAAATAAAGAGAAAAAGCAATCAATATAAACAGATCAAGAAACGGCAAAAGATATTTTAGAATTAGTAGACAAATGCATGAAAACAGTTATGATAACTCTGTTCCATATGTTCAAAAAGGAAGGATTAAGTATGTTTTTTAAAAAGACATGGAATATATTCAAAGCTATGGTTTTTCCAGTAGTCGTGTATGGACGTGAGAGTTATAGTCACGTGTGATGTGAGAGCTAAAGAAGGCTTAGCACCGAAGAATTGATGCTTTTGAACTGTGGTGTTGGAGAAAAAACTCTTGAGAGTCCCTTGTATAGCAAGGAAATCAAACCAGTCAATCCAAAAGGAAATCAGTCCTGAGTATTCATTGGAAAGACTGATGCTGAAGCAGAAGCTCTAATACTTTGGTCACCTGATGCGTAGAACTGACTCATTAGAAAAGACTCTGATGCTGGGAGGGATTGGGGGCAGGAGGAGAAGGGGACGACAGAGGATGAGATGGCTGGATGGCATCACGGACTCGATGGACATAAGTTTGAGCAAGCTCTAGAAGATCGTGAAGGACAGGGCAGCCTGGTGTGCTGCAGTCCATGGGGTCGCAAAGAGCTGGACACAACTAAGGAATTGAACAGCAATATAAAAATGACCCAAACAGAACTTCTGAATATTAAAACTATAATGTCTGAAATGAAGCATACATTAGGTGGGATTAACAGTGGATTAGGCATTGTAAAAAATAGAATTAGTGAGCTTGAAGACATAGCAATAGAAAAACTCTGAAAGAAAAGAGACTGGAAAACAAATGAGCATCGGAAATCTTCTAGCAGCCTAATACACATATAATTGGAGTATTAGAGTCCCTAATAGAAAGTGGGAGGAACAGAAAAATATTTAAAGGAGCAATGACTTAAATTTTTTTCAATTTTATGAAAAGTATAAACTCACAATCCAAGAAGCTTCAGCTAACCTGGCATAAAGAAAATTTAAAAATAAGAAGAAACCTCCATTAAGGCACAACATAATCAAATTGGTTAGAACAGGAAAGAAATCTTCAATGCAGTGAGAAGAAAAACACCCTAAAATGCAATATCTCCTCTAGATTGTTTAATGTTCAATTCTACACATCCTGACCTTGCAAACCATAGGTGGTGGAGCCCAGGACCTCTGCGCCTTGGCAACATAAGCTTTCCTTTTCAACATAAGCTTTTCCTTTCATAGTGATGTGTGCTATGAATTTTTCTCTTTGTAGTTTTTCCCTAGCAGGGCAGGAACTAGGGTGAGGCAAGTGAGGCACTCCCTTGAGGCACAAATTTTATTGGGATACCAAAAACTCAATAATTCAGACAATGTTTTAATGTAATGTTTTAAATCAAAATGAATACAAGCAAATCTATGATAAAATATCAAAAGTTTGAATGAAGATGGGACCCCACCAGGTACTTGCATGCCTCCATCTCCTCAGTGCCAGCCCTGCTCTTTAGAAAGAGTCCTGAAATCCTCAGAGAATTTCCATCTCATCACCCCTCTGCATTATCCATGTTAACTCAGCCCTCTACCCATCCTCCACTCCAATTTCATTTTGGTGCCTAGACAAGAAACCTCTGAAGCCATCCCAACTTTCTCATTAGTTTGATTTTCTTTGTTTCTCTGCTGCTAGAGATGTAAGAGAATTATCTTCTGCAAGCACAGATTATATTTCTAAAACGTTTGCCTCTGTGTTAGAAAGTATTATCCAGAAATTTTCTAACAATACACTCTTATTAATAATCAACTAGATAAAAGGGAAATAAAAACGGACAAAAAACTACTTACTAGTAAAAAGTGAACAATGGGAAGGTATTTTGGTGATGACTTGTTTTTTGTTTTTTTATGGGTTTCTCTGATCAATTAAATGCAATTCACAGAGGATTTTTTTTTTTTTTTTGCTTTCTCTTTTGTTTTAATAGGGCTTTAATAGGGCTATTGTGTTGCTATGGTTGCAAGTTTGCATTGGCATTCTCACTAGGAAAAGATGTGGTCTGAACATTCCTCCCATTTCTCACATCTGCCCACGTGCTCCAGACAAGGATTTAGTAGCCTGATTTCCAGCACCAACCTCCTCTGCCACCCCAGTGAGTGCACATTTCTCAGCCCCTTCTCAGAAAATCTTAACTCCTCTGAGATGTGAAGTTAGGTTCTGCCTCCTACTCAAAATGCACATTGCAATCCCCAGGACATTGATCTGCTTCCTTTGTGCAGTTTAATAATCTTTACCCTCTAGTGTGATACATATACATGAGATCACTATGATATGTTTATTTTAATTATGACCTCTTTTGAAAAGCACTTAGGAATTAGTTTATTTTAGGACCTACTATATAGCACAAGCTGGAATCAAGATTGCTGGGAGAAACATCAATAACCTCAGATGACACCACCCTTATGGCAGAAAGTGAAAGAGAAGAGTAAAAAAGTTGGCTTAAAGCTCAACATTCAAAAAACTAAGATCATGGCATCCGGTCCCGTCATTTCATGGGAAACAGATGGGGAAACAGTGGAAACGGTGTCAGACTATTTTGGGGGGCTCCAAAATCATTGCAGATGGTGATTGCAGCCATGAAATTAAAAGATGCTTACTCCTTGGAAGAAAAGTTATGACCAACCTAGATAGTATATTGAAAAGCAGAGATATTACTTTGTCAACAAAGGTCCATCTAGTCAAGGCTATGGTTTTTCCTGTGGTCATGTATGGATGTGAGAGTTGGACTGTGAAGAAGGCTGAGCACCGAAGAATTGATGCTTTTGAACTGTGGTGTTGGAGAAGACTCTTGAGAGTCCCTTGGACTGCAAGGAGATTCAACAAGTCCATCCTAAAGGAGATCAATCCTGGGTGTTCACTGGGAGGACTGATGCTGAAGTTGAAACTCCAATACTTTGGCCACCTGATGCAAAGAGTTGCCTCATTGGAAAAGACCTTGATGCTGGGAGGGATTGAGGGCAGGGGGAGAGGGGGATGACAGAGGATGAGATGGTTGGATGGCATCACTGACTAGATACACATGAGTTTGGGTGAACTCCAGGAGTTGGTGTTGGGCAGGGAGGCCTGGCATGCTGCAGTCACGGGGTCACAAAGAGTCGGACACGACTGAGTGATTGAACTGAACTGAACTGAATTGATATAGCACAGGGAGCTATATTCAGTATCTTGTAATAACCTATCATGGAAATATATCTATATATATATAGCTGAATCATTTTGCTGTGTACCTGAAACTACCACAACAGTATAAATCAACTATGCTTCAATAAAACTTTAAAAAAGAAAAAAAAAGTACATCAACATTAAAAAAGAAAACATTATTTAAATTTATCTTAACACTAAAAAAAGATATCCATCTTGAAATTCAAGTATTTTTTTCAAAACAACCCTTAAAAGATACTTTTGCAGTGGAAGAATGACCTCTTGATGATTCTTCTTCCAAGTTTCACACATTCACATAACTTTTCTTTTTTCTCCTCACCTTTTCACATCTTCTCCATTCCTCTCTTTACTGGTTTCTTTTGGAACATTTATCCCCATCATTCAGGTTTGTATGCCTGAAATCTGATTCCTGAATCTGCTCCTTGGAATGTCTTCTAGGTAAAGAGGCCGTATAGGCACTCTTAGGATGCTGTCTCCCGAATACACGCCAGCGGCAGCAACTGAAAGTGATGGTCCTCAAGCACTGGAGAGCAGCGTTCCACTTCCTAGCTCAGGCTCTTATCATTTCTCACTGGTCTTCATTTCTGGACCCCCCACCTTTCTACCCTTTCTAACTTCTCTCCATATTCTAACCTCTGTGGTCTTTCTGCAATTCTATCATTTGAAATTCTCCTATGGTTCCCCATTGTCATCAAGATGGTATCCATGCTTTTGTACATGAGGCTTTCTCAGCCTGGTATGCCTTTTCTTCCTCTAGTCCAGCCCAATGGCATCAAGCTATAATAATATAGTCTCAAGGCTAATCTTTTATCCCAGAAGAGTATATTCTGTCTCAGACCTTTCATTGTTTCTGATCTTTGTAGCCAAGTTTATTTATAACTATGAATTGGAATTCTCTACAGTTGTGGTTTCATGATGTCAGATGCCAGCAGAAAACTGAACCCTTAAATCAGTGATCCACATGTTTGAAAATATGTGAATGCTTAGCACTGTGTAGCTCTGGTCCAAGAGGAAATGAATAATTAGCCAATCTTTGGGTTACCACTCTCTGAACTCTCTGAGTACTTCTAAATACATCATCTCATTTGCTGACTCTCTCACAGTAGCCTCAGCAGCATTTCTCACATTCTGGTGCTTTGCACAAGACTTCTTATGGGCTGTGGCAGCACAAATTCTGATTGCCTGAGCCATGTAGGGGTGTAGTGGTATTAATGCTCTCTGACACATGATCCACTGTCTCCCTGGCACACCTAACCAGTGAGCACAGGGCTGTCGTTGTTTAGTCGCTAAGCCACATCTGACTCTTTGTGACCCCATGGACTGCAGCACGCGAGGTTTTCCTGTCTTTCACTATCTCCCGGAGCTTGCTCAAACTCATGTCCATCGAGTCAGTGATGCCATCCAACCACCTCATCCTCTGTTGCTTCCTTCTCCTCCTGCCCCCAGTCTTTCCCAGCATCAGGGTCTTTTCCAATGAGTCAGCTCTTCACATCAGGTGAACAAAATTTTGGAGCTTCAGCATCAGTCCTTCCAGTGAATATTCAGGGTTTATTTCCTTTAGGATTAACTGTTTGATCTCCTTGCTGTCCAAGGGACTCTCAGGAGTCTTCTCCAGCACCACAATTCAAAAGCATCAATTCTTCAGTGCTCAGCCTTCTTATGGGCCAACTCTCATATCCGTACATGGCTACTGGAAAAACCATAGCTTTGACTATACAGACATTTGTCGGCAAAGTGATGTCTTTTCTTTTTAACATGCTGTCTCGGTTTGTCATAGCTTTTCTTCCAAGGAGCAAGCAAGGAGCAGAGGGCTATTCTAACCCAAATATGTAAGAAGAACTGTGATATAGTGGAAAAAGCACAAGACTGTGGGTGACAAGGCCTGAATTTAGACTCTCACTCTTTATCTCTGTCTCTATCATGAAACCTTAAACAAGTCATTTCCCTTTCTCTGTCTCAATTATCTCATCTTTAAAATTAGTGAGTTGGACAAAAACCAGTGTTTCTCCATCTGGCATCCATAGACTGCCTACATCAGAATCACGAGGGATGCCTTTTGGCAATGCAGACAGCTTGGGCCCCTCCCCATCCTACTGAATCACACTCAGCGAGGGTGGGAAGCTGAAGGAACTTTAGAGAGGAAGAGAAATCCAAAATCAGCATTGTAATAGCTTTCCAAGTGATTCTTTCTTTTTTTAAGTGACTCTTATACTTAGTAAAATTAGAGATTCACTGAGATAGATGACCAGGTAAGTCATGGTTCCCTACCAGGGTCTCACCATGCAGTGACAGGTTACTATCTGTTGTGAGATGTGTTATAAAGAAAAAAAGTTTTATTAATGATTTTTTAAATTATTACTGTTTAGAATATTAGAATGTAAAATTTAGAATGGCATTTGAAATTTAATTATTGGGAATTCAGGGTCATCAGTATCAACTGCCCCACTTCCATTCATTTATTTTCTCTTTAATTAAATTGATTAGCAAAGCAGAGCACAAATCTACTCCTAAAACCTCAGAAATAACACATAACCAGCTTCTTAGTTTATATAGTCACAAGCTACTGTAATAGGTTTCTTTGGTGCTGGAGATTTGTGCTGTCTGTGTAGCAAGTACTACATCTGGGCTCCCTCAGGGCAGTTTCTGTTGGCTGCTGTTTTCCTGTGTAAGGCTTATACTTCCTCGGTTTTTTGTTTTGCACACCTCATACTCTTTTGCTGAAAACTGTACATACATTTTAAATATATAATGCATCAACTCTGAAAGTCAGATTCCTCTATTTTCCCAGGATTTGTTGCTCTTGTTTGGTGACTTTTCTGGACTTATTCTGTGAAGTCTATAGTCCTTGTCCTGCACAGCCCCTTAGGGGCCAGTTAATAATTGGACAGAGATTTCCTTAAATGTCTTGAACCAGTAAGTCCCCAGTTCTTGCCTATGGATTGTGTTTGTTTGGGAGGACAGCTTCGATACTCCAGCAGGCCATTTCCAACTCTCCCTTTGCCTTCATTTCCTGATTGCTTGGAGGTTTGAGCTAACCCCAAGGTGAGAGCTTAGGGCCTCGCAGGGCTTTCTTGAGCAGGAGCACAGACCGATGTATGCATGTGGGCTTCTGGATTTGTCAAATATGTCAGAAAGTTTCAAAACCCTCTCTGGACAATTAGTTCACCAGTTTCTCCTCTCCAGTTTTGTGGTCAGTCTCGGAATGCCAGAATCTTGCTGTTCTTACTAAGATTTGGCCATTTTGCTTTAATAAATAGTCCTTAAATTATTGTAAGCCTTGAATTTTCAGAATTCTAAAATAGTTGATTTTGACAGTCCTTCTTCAGTTCAGTTCAGTTCAGTCACTCAGTCGTGTCCGACTCTTTGCGACCCCATGAATCGCAGCATGCCAGGCCTCCCAGTCCATCACCATCTCCCGGAGTTCACCCAGACTCACGTCCATTGAGTCTGTGATGCCATCCAGCCATCTCATCCTCGGTTGTCCCCTTCTCCTGCCCCCAATCCCTTGCAGCATCAGAGTCTTTTCCAATAAGTCAACTCTTCACATCAGGTGGCCAGAATACTGGAGTTTCAGCTTTAGCATCATTCCTTCCAAAGAAATCCCAGGGCTGATCTCCTTCAGAATGGACTGGTTGGATCTCCTTGCAGTCCAAGGGACTCTCAAGAGTCTTCTCCAACACCACAGTTCAAAAGCATCAATTCTTCGGTGCTCAGCCTTCTTCACAGTCCAACTCTCACATCCATACATGACCACTGGGAAAACCATAGCCTTGACTAGATGGACCTTAGTCAGCAAAGTAATGTCTCTGCTTTTGAATATGCTATCTAGGTTGGTCATAAGTTTCCTTCCAAGGAGTAAGCATCTTTTAATTTCATGGCTGCAGTCACCATCCGCAGTGATTTTGGAGCCCGCCCCCAAAAAAAGTCTGACACTGTTTGCACTGTTTCCCCATCTATTTCCCATGAAGTGATGGGACCGGATGCCATGATCTTTGTTTTCTGAATGTGGAGCTTTAAGCCAACTTTTTCACTCTCCTCTTTCACTTTCATCAAGAGGCTTTTGAGTTCCTCTTCACTTTCTGCCATAAGGGTGGTGTCATCTGCATATCTGAGGTTATTGATATTTCTCCTGGCAATCTTGATTCCAGCTTGTGTTTCTTCCAGTCCAGCGTTTCTCATGATGTACTCTGCATAGAAGTTAAATAAGCAGGGTGACAATATACAGCCTTGACACACTCCTTTTCCTGTTTGGAACCAGTGGAAAAGCAGATTTTGAAGAACTTCACTCCATCATTCATTCAGTACCCCCGTACCCCTCGTTTGTTTTGGGGTTTATTTACCCCAAAATCCCACCCCAACTGTGTGTAAAATAAGCCCAGGATTTCAGGCCAGTTAAGCTCCCAGAAGGCCCTCAACAATGGATGACTGATGCCAGTCCTTCAGATGAATGAATTCTGAGGCATTTTGTCTGTTTCTCTCAGCTTCTGGGGCAACCATTGCTTAATGCACCCTTTTGTTAGTTCTTCCTCCATTCCCACCTGATCCTCTTCACTACTTTTTTCCTATTCCAAAGGATCATCTCCCAAATAAACTACCTACACCCCAATTCTTGTCCCCGGCTCTGCTTCAGAGAAGACCCAAACTAAAATGCCCATCAGTTCTGGTGAACTATATATCCATGTGTGTGTTGGTTGCTCAGTTGTGTCCTACTCTTTGCCACCCCATGGACTGTAGGCCACCAGACTCCTCTGTCCATGGGATTCTCCAGTCAGGAACACTGGAGCGGGTTGCCATTTCCGCCTCCAATATATCGATGTGGCACACATGAATTACTATGTGCTTTGCTTCACTGCAATTTGCTGCGTTTTATCAAATCTGGGTACATTCAATGGAAGTAGCACTCATGTGTATCCCAGTATAAAAGAGGTGTAAGCATTAAGAAGAGCTGTTCTAAAACACAATGATTTCTTGGACAGAAAAGAACTGCCAGCACATGGAGTTAGAAGAACCACAGCAGGATGCCTCCATATGTCACAATCCCTTTGCTCCCTAAACTAGATTCTATCTAAACTAGAAAAGCAGACTTCCTTGCTCTAAATTCATCCTGCAATTAACTTGAATGAGGTCTGGGCAAGTTCTTTCTTGACTGAACCCTGAAATAATAACCACAGGACTATGGTAATAATGATCACGATGCCGACAACAACAGAAATAATGGTTACCATTATTGACAGCTGGCCACACCAGGAACTCACCATAACCACTTAAAGCTTAGACTACTCCAGCTGATAAGAGTTACCACCTCATGGGAACATGTGTCTGAGTTGCCGTCCTTTATTGGGTGCCAGAAGGTCATGGTGTTGGTCCAAATTGAATTGGATTTACATAAAGTACCTGTATCCTCTGACTTTCAAATGTTCTTTTAACTATATAAAATCTCATTTGCAGCATCCTTCCATCTGGAGATTCTTGTTGCTATTCCAAGTGGCCATGGGATGCATTAGCCACTGACACACATGGTAACTGTTACCAGGTACATACAGAAAAACTTGCACTAGCAGTTTCTATTAAGAAGCCTAGCAACAGACTTTGGAAAGATCTGAGAGGTCCGTGTCATCACTTGGCTTGTGAGTAATCATCACCTGGATGATTCTCACACCAGCATGAAGCTCCACTGGGCAAGGGGTCTGGCCTGTCTCAGTGGCAGGGTTACTGAAAATACAGGCTGTACTGATTCAGAAACCAAAGGCATCTTTCAATTAAGGATTTGACACAGACAAAAAATACTAGTTTAAGGGTCATTTGACATGTGGATGGACCTAGGATCTGTCATACAGAGTGAAGTAAATCAGAAGGAAGAAAACAAATATCTTATATGAATGCATATATATGGAATCTATAAAAATGGTACAAATGAACCTATTTGCAGGGCAGATATAGAGAATGGACATGTAGACACAGGGAGGAAGGGGAAGGTGGAATGAATTGGGAGATTAGGATTGACATACAGCACCCTGTGTAAATAAGCTAGCTAGAGGAAACCTGCTATATAGCACAGAGAGGTCAGCTCGGGGAGCTATGATGACCTAGAGGCGTGGGATGGGGATGATGGTGGGAGGGAGGTCCAAGAAGAGGGGATATAAGTATACATATAGACAAGTCACTTCATTTTATAGCAGAAACTAACACAGCTATAAAACAATTATACTCCAATTTAAAAATAAACAAATACAATTTAAAAATAAAAAGGCAAAAAAAAGTAGAAAAATATTAAATCTACTTTGTGGGATAAAACATATACAGTTTTATACACTATTCATTAAAAGTGGCATTTAACCCTCTGTGTTACCAATTTCTCCTCAATAGAGGGGGCAAGAGTAATAATAATAATCACAATAACAGCAACAATAAGTTCTATTTTCTGAGTACTTATTATGTGCCAGAAACTTCACATTCATCATCCCTAACCTTCAGAAGTATTCTGTAAGACAGTAAGAAGTACTCCATTGGAGCACCATTTTACATATAAGGAAACTGCCATTCACAGAGACTACCTTGCCTAACTTAGCATATGATATTTGAATGAATGAAATTGTTTTAATGAAAAGGAAAATGGGACTATTCTAAAGCTGATCTGGTAAACTTCTGCTTCTTTCAGAGGGGCTTCCCAGGTGGCACTAGTGGTAAAGAACCTGCCTGCCAATGCAGGAGATATATGACAGCCAGGTTCAATCCCTGGGTTGGGAAGGTCCCCTGGAGTAGAAAAGGCAACCCTCTCCAGTATTCTTGCCTGGAGAATCCCATGGACAGAAGAGCCTGGCGGGCTACAGTCCACAAATTCGCAAAGAGTCGGACGTGACTGAAGCAACTTAGCACGCATGCACTACTTTCTTTCGTATTAGTTCAGAAATACCATCTCTTTCTTTTGCTTCTCTTCAGTAGCTCATGTCAAGTTGAGATTTTTCTTGATAATGGATCCTAAATGCTAATTTCAGAGCATTCTCATATTTTTCTGTTTGCAATTTCTTATAGTTATTTTTTGAATACAGAGATTTTTGACCCAACTAAAGACAACTTACTGACAACATAGGTATTTTTGCCCTTATTTAATATTCCACAAATCTATATAATGCCAGAAATAGTGGAAGAATGACTCTAATAATAACCTCTACAAAATATTTATAAAGGCTTTGTGTCAAAAGTAACTATTGCATTTGAATCAGAACAGTATTTTTTAAGGTTTTTAGATTGTGTTATTAAAATGTTGCAAACTAATTATAAGTTTGATAAAACAGAAAATAGTAGGAAGTACTGTTTATAAATGTGACATCACTTTTGAAAGACAGCCTTTGTTACATTCTGCTGCACTATATTTCCTTCCTGTCTCCTTTCTGTGCATAAGTTTTTTGAATTTTTTTTTTTAGGGAAGGGTATTTCCAGGCTATCATTCTTTGTTGATCTTAGCATTTAATCTTGAAAAGGTTTTTGGTCATCTTTTTAAACATCATTTAAAGACAGCACATAGAAGATACCCATTGCAGTATTATTTGGGACATATTCTGTATGTCCAACAATTGGAGAATTTAAAGATATCTACTTGAAACCATTTAATCCAAATATATTTTAGATGTATTTCTTTAGGTACAGAAATTATACACATAAGTTATTATGTATACATATAAGATATTAAATATATATGTATATAAATTATACATATAAGATAGATGGATAGATATCTTCACTTTCACAGGTTTGGTTAAAAAAAAAAAAGATCCATTTTTTTCCTCACTAATATGTTGTTATTCAACTAATTCATATCCACAACTGTTCAAGCATGCTGCCTTGACCATGAGTAAAGAAGGCAGACATTTCTAAGGTGTCTTCCAAACCTAAGACCAACCAAAGGACCAAAACTGCTAGTTTTTTCATGCTTACTGCAGTAAGTGAAACAATACACTTTCAAAGCAATATGAAAACAAAGCTAATTATATCCCTGTACCCCCACTTCTCCACTTCCACCTCCTGAAGTGACTGATTAAAAACAATCTGGTGTCCACCTTTTCGCGTTTTTCTGGTTCATAATACCAGTACAAGCAAACATAAAGATAAACATTGGAAATTCACACTGAAATATTTCTGGATATAGTTATATGGCATTTGGAATTTGCTTAAAATTATTTATTTGTTTCATTTAATCTGCTTAAAATTTTAATTATACATATAAACACACACATGTACATCGTTTAACAACATTTTACATGTTGAACCATCATAGGAAAATTGTCTTTGTTGTGGTTTTGCTTTTTTATTTTAACTTCTGTCTACCACCTCCATCCCCTCTCCGCTCACCCTTATACTTCATGTTAGCTACCAATGTATGCTGCTGCTAAGTCACTTCAGTCGTGTCTGACTCTGTGCGACCCCATAGACAGCCGCTGACCAGGCTCCCCCGTCCCTGTATATCCCTCTGCAATTTGTATATACTTATAGCTACATATGGGGCTTCCCTGATGGCTCAGCTGGTAAAGAATCTGCCTGCAATACAGGAGACCCCAATTTGATTCCTGGATCGGGAAGATCCTCTGGAGGACGGCATGGCAACCCACTCCAGTATTCTTACCTGGAGAATCCCATGGACAGAGGAGCCTAGCAGGCTACAGTCCATAGGGTCACAAAGAGTCAGATACAACCGAGCAACTAAGCACAGCCCATAGCTATATATAAATATATTTGTTCACATACATATGTGTAAATATTCATAAATTGCCAGATACATAGTAGGTTTTTGGCATTGTTTGCTTTACAAAAATACAGCTATAGCATGTTATGTAACTCTATATCTTATTGTCTTTGACAACACTCGGTGGCAATCCTTCAGTTCAGTTCAGTTGCTCAGTCGCGTCCGACTCTTTGCGACCCCATGAACCGCAGCACACCAGGCCTCCTTGTCCATCACCAACTCCCAGAGTCCATCCAAACCCATGTTCATAGAGTCGGTGATTTCATCCAGCCATCTCATTCTCTGTTGTCCCCTTCTCCTCCTGCCCTCAGTCTTTCCCAGCATCGGTCTTTTCCAATGAGTCAGCTCTTCGCATCAGGTGGCCAAAGTATTGGAACTTAAGCTTCAACATCACTCCCTCCAATGAGCACCCAGGACTGATCTCCTTTAGGATGGACTGGTTGGATCTCTTTGCAGTCCAAGGGACTCTCAAGAGTCTTTTCCAACACCACAGTTCAAAAGCATCAATTCTTCTGTGTTCAGCTTTCTTTATAGTCCAACTCTCACATCCATACATAACCACTGGAAAAACTCTTGACTAGACGGACCTTTGTTGGCAAAGTAATGTCTCTGCTTTTTAATATGCTGTCTAGGTTGGTCATAACTTTCCTTCCAAGGAGTAAGCATCTTTTAATTTCATGGCTGCAATCACCATCTGCAGTGATTTTGGAGCCCCCCAAAATAAAGTCTGACACTGTTTCCACTGTCTCCCCATCTATTTGCCATGAAGTGATGGGACAAGATGCCATGATCTTAGTTTTCATGTTGAGCTTTAAGCCACCTTTTTCATTCTCCTCTTTCACTTTCATCAAGAGGCTTTTTAGTTCCTCTTCACTTTTTGCCATAAGAGTGGTGTCATCTGCATATCTGAGGTTATTGATATTTCTCCCGGCAATCTTGATTCCGGCTTGTACTTCTTCCAGCCCAGTGTTTCTCATGATGGACTCTGCATATAAGTTAAATAAGCAGGGTGACAATATACAGCCTTGACGTACTCCTTTTCCTATTTGGAACCAGTTTGTTGTTCCATGTCCAGTTAGGCAACTCCAAATTCCCATTTCTAAGAGGATCCCCAAAGAGAGACTGTAGACACACCAAGAACTCTCCAGCTGATTCTTTTAGATTCTATAGGGTCTGAATGTTTTTCTTGAGGACTGTGAGACTTTCTTTAACTTAGCTGGAGGTATTTACCTAGAAAAAAATGAGTCTTATTCAAGATGGCTCAAGTCCTTCTTTGTTCAGGGGTCAGAAGTTCTGTCTCCTGTCTAATTTTGGAGTACAACCTCTGCCAAGCTGTATTGGCTCTTTAGAGCTATCCTGAGAAACATTATACACAGAAACTAAATTTTGGGGGTGTTCATTAGAATGGCACTCATTTGTAGTCCTGAATAGGGACCTGAGATCTCCCAGGGGCTCACAGGTGTATTGAGTGTCCTCTTCTGTTTTCTTCCATGGCTTGACTCGTGAGTAGTGAATCCAAGAGTCATGTCCTAGTACTTTGATTGCTGTGGATAGAAAGTATTACAGGGTAGGGGCCCTTCTATGTGGGCTGGAGTTGTGCCTTTGGGGACCTATCTTTCCTGACTTTAGTTAGGACTTCAGTCCCTGCAGCATATAGTGGTGACTCCTTAGAAAATTTTGGGTCCTCATTCACACCCCATAAGCGTGTATCCTGTTGGAATTGATCAATGGCCGTGATACAAGCCTGAAGGGTCTGAGCTTCTGGATTTAGGAAGAAGTCATTGACATAAACAAAAGGTCTCCCACATAGCATCTCATAAGGACTAAGACCAACCTGTTCCTTAGGGGTAGTATAGGTGTGGAGGAGAGCTATTGCTAAAGCTTCCCTTCATCCCAAGAAGGTCTCCTGGGTTATCTTTTTTATCACTGATTTTAAGACTTAATTGGCTCTTTCTACTTTTCCAGAAGACTGAGACCTCGAGGTACAATGAAGATAATAAGTAATGCCCAATGCTTTAGAGACCTCTTCGTTGACCTTATAAATAAATGATATCCCATTTTCACTTTGTAATGACCTGGGCAGACCAAATCTTGGAATGATTTCATGGAGCAGTTTTTTTCACCACCTCCTCAGCCTTCTCAGTCTGGGT